>JAQIFY010003329.1:0-12640 GCA_028533085.1 Varecia variegata | reverse complement strand
ACTCCTTCAAAGAGTTGGAATTAGGACATTTGGGAAGAATCTGCACTTTTAACGATAACTTTCCGATGATTTTAATATACGCTAAAGTTTAAGAACAATTAGCCCAAGGGGAGAGATGCTAAAACCAGCATAAAGGAACTGATCCAAAAAAACAAACAACTGTGCGGGCTGGGAAGGAAGGTAAGTAAACACCCCCCAGTGCTATGACTCAGGCTTGGTGTGTGTTGCAGTGCTCTTGCGTGTCCTGAGAGTGTCTAACAGTGGGTGGGGGCGTTAATCATTAACTCACACCGGATTAAAATAGGCTAAAGGCTGAGGGAAGAACCTCAGCATGAACTGATGGTCAGGAAAAAGAGCGAAGCCTAAAAAGCATTACTGTATTTTAAAATATGCTTTTAGAATTAAAAAAGTAGACACAGAAATGCTAGAACCATTGAATGGGGAAGGTCATATAAAGTAGTAACAGATGTGGGCAAGACTCATTAATTTCTAACTTGCCTCCTTTCACAAAGGAAAACAATCTACATACTGAAAATGACAAAAGGTGTCATGGTGGACACGAAGCCCTAAATGGAAGAGGAGGTGACTGGAATTCACTTCAAGACCACTGAGGAGGCTCCCGCACACACACGTGTGCCACTGCAGGTCACGAGATCTGCCGTGCTCCGTCACACCTCCTTGCCCGGCCGGAAAGCCAAGGCCATCTTCCTACCGAAGCCAGCCTTTGCTTTCGCTACATTTCGTTTTTCTGCTAAAGCAAGATTTTGCCAAAGCATCGTCACCTCCAAGAAACTTCCCCGTGTTGTGTTAATTGAAGTAATTCCCTGATGACACGTATGTATTATTGTACATAGCCGTTCTGTAATTTTTCTATTACTAGCGTAGCTCTCCCTTGACTCTTAAATTCCCAGAATTTAAAAAGTAATGTCTCTCTTGTTTTTATCTTTAGTCAACAGAACAGTGAAGGGAACATAATTTCTGCTAAATACATACACACATATGTGCATACACACACACACACACACACACACACATTATATTAGTTTGCTAGGGATGTCATAACAAAATACCACAGCCTGGGTGACTTAAGCGTCAGAATTTTACTTTCTCGCCATTCTGGAGGCTAGAATAGAAGTCCAGGCTAACGGGTTGGCAGGTTTGGTCTTTCCCTGAGGCCTCTTTCCTGGTCCTGCAGATGGCCATGCTCTCACTGGTCTTTCTCCTGTGCGTTCACATCCTTGGCATCTGTGCATTCTAATCCGCTCTTCTTATGAGGACACCAATAAAATTGGGTTATGATCCACCCTAAAGGTTTTAACTTAACCTCTTCTTGAAAGGTGCTGTCTCCAAGTGCAGTGACATTCTGAGATACTGGGGATTAGGACTTCAACGTAAGAATTTAAATTACTTGTTTTCCTTTGAGTCTATACCCAGTAGCGAGATTGCTAGATCCACGGTAGGTCTGCTTTTAGTTCTTTGAGCAATCTCCGTAGTGTTTTCCATAGAGGTTGTACTAATTTGCAGTCCCACCAGCAAGGTGGGACTTTTTTTTTTTTTAGTGTTCCTTTTTTTTTTTTTTTTTTGCATCCATACCAACATCAGTTGTTTTTAGGCTTTTGAATAAAAGCCATTCTAATAAGGGTAAGCTGATATCGCATTGTGGTTTTAGTTTGCATTTCCCTGTTGATTAGTGACATTGAGCATTTTTTTTGTATGTTTATTGGCCAAAGCTTTTCTTTTGAAAAGCTTCTGTTTATGTCTACTGGCCACTTTTTAATGAATATAGATGCAAAAATCCTCAATAAAATACTAGCAAACTGAATTCAATACCACATCAAAAAACAAAACAAAACAAACAATCCATCATGACCAAGTGGGCTTCATCCCAGGGATGCAGGGATAATTCAACATACATTAATCAATAAATGTGATTCACCGCAGAAACAGAAGCAAAAACAAAGACCATATGATCATATCAATAGATGCAGAAAAAGCATTTGACAAAATTCAGCACACTTTCATTATAAATACCCTTAACAAACTAGGCATAGAATTAACATATCTCTTATAAAAGCCACATATGACAAACCCACAGCCAACATCATGCTAAACGGGGAAAAGTTGAAAACATTCCTGCTAAGAACTAGAACAAAACACTATCATCACTTCTGTTCGACATAGTGCTGGAAGTCCCAGCCAGAGCAATCAGGCAAGAAAAAGAAATAAAGCATGTCCGCATCAGGAAAGAGGCGGCTGAACTATTGGTTTTCACTGACAACGTGATCTTTTATCTAGAAAATCCCAAAGACTCCAACAAGAGACTCCTGGAATTGATAAATAAATTCAGCAAAGTGTCAGGTTATAAAATCAACGTACACAAATCAGTAGCATTTCTATACACTAATAACAGTCAAGCCGAGAGTCAAATCAAGAACCCAGCGCCATATTGCACAATTTTAAATACAATTTAATTCACAATTAAAACACACAGCTATATAGTCTGATGAGAGCTCTGGAATTCCAGGCAGATTCTATCATAAACACCTTCAGCTTTTCTGAGCTGGAATTTGGGATTCTATAATTTGAAGAAACATGATTATAACTTTTTCATTTCACAACTTATTTCTGAAATGTATTGCATATTTAGAAATATTTTTTTCTTACCAAAGGACATTTTTTAAAGGCAGAAGGGTAGAGGTGGGGGACACATTACACTTCCAAATTTTGAATGCCAAAGTGACAACTAGTTTGTGGGTTTTTTTTAAACAGACTAAAAGACACTTATTTTGCTGCCTTGTTGTTCTTTCATTTTGTTTTTGTTTTAGCTAAAGCAGGTAACCAGCTACACCCTCACTGAGCCTGAAAGATACAGTCTCATACATGAAAACACTTCTAACATATGTTTTTTAAGAACAAATTATTCCAGTTTTAAGAATAGTGGTTTAAATTGGTTTTGAGATGCCTATAATTGTATAAAATTTAAATTAATATTTTCTATTGTTTTTATACATTATCATTTGTCTTTAGATTCAATTTTTTATCTTTAGAGTCTCATGTTTTGTCAAAGCTGGAAATTTCTATGACTCAAATCTAATAAAACTAAAAACAGTATAAAATCCTAAATAAAAATTCTAAAATCAATTTAATAATTAAACTTTTTATTCTGTAATCCACCATAAATTTCAATTGTATAAGCTTATCTCAAAGTTTCCTTTAATAGACAATTCTCCTATAACCCACCATAATGCTGTAACTAACTATGCACATTGCTTACAAACATCAGGGACCATCTCCTTTCTCTTTCATATTTTCCTTTTCTTAATGCTTTAAATTTCAGTCCCAACTAAAAATATATAGAAAAAATTAGCTGGGCATGGTGGCGCATGCCTGTAGTCCCAGCTACTCGGGAGGCTGAGGCAGTAGGATTGCTTGAGCTCAGGAGTTTGAGGTTGCTGTGAGCTAGGCTGACGCCACAGCACTCACTCTAGCCCGGGCAACAGAGTGAGACTGTCTCAAAAAAAAATAAATAAATGAATTTCAGTCTGGATTGCTCCAAGACAAACAGAGAGCTAACTGAATCCTTTTTATATAATATGGATTTGGCAACAAAGACTGGCCTGATGTTTCTGCAGTAATTTATTATACCATTAACCTAACATATCACTTTGATTCAGTCACTTGTTCACAAAATTCACTACCTCAAACAACAAAAAACCAAGTCAGTAAGCAAAATAATAATAATAAACTTAAAATAACAAAGTTAAAGAATCTTTATCTTTGGAATTGTTGGACTAAGGGCTATGTATTTTGCTAAAGAGAAATTTATTCTTTTCTCTGGACTTATTCCCTTTATTTGGAGTTCAGATCATATTTTTAAAACTTGAATCTAATGATTATACTTACCCTTTTTAACTCATTTCTTCTCAGTGATATACTTATTCCTTTCCAACTAATTTATACATAAGAACCCCATGACACACATGTAAAATTTTGTTTGCACTGGAAACAATAGCAAAAGAGATTGCCTTTGCAATTTATTTTTTAAAATAACTTCAATTTCTTTTTATTATAGAAACAAAAGAGATTCATTGTAGAAAAGCAAGAAAGTAAAGAGAAATTAAAAGGAAAAAAATGTAAACAGTTGTTCCACCTAGAGATAGCATTATCTGTGATTTTTTTCTATATATGCACGGATATATTTTAAACAAAAAGGAATCATAGTGTGCATATGTTTTACTACCTGCTTTTTCACTTAAGAATATATGTATTGTGGTGTAACAAATTACTCCAAATCTTAGTAGTTTAGAGCAGCAAATATTTATCATCTCACATAGTCTGAGAGTCAGGAACACCCAGAATGGCTTAGTGGTGGTTCTGGATTAGGGTCTTTTGAGAGAATATAGCCAAGATGTTCACTGAGACTGCAGTCATCTGAGGCCTTGGCGGCTTTCAAGATGGCACCCTCACATGACTTTCCAATGGAGGCCTCGTTCTTGCCACATGGACTTCTTCCAACATGGCAGCTGGCTTTCCCCAGAGTGAATGATACAGGAGAGAGAAGGATCAAGGCAAAAATCGCTTTATCTTTTCTTTAGACAGATTTTGAGATCTGATTCACAGGCCTTGCAATTCACCCATTTAAAGAATACATTTCAGTGTTTATTTTCAATATTTATACCTTTGTGGCCAAAATTTAGATTGCTGAAATAATTGGCATGTTGGGTATCAGAGATTCTACAAAAGGGGTGAATCACTTCATATACCTTAAAACAGAATAAAGAGTTTTGACTTGTAGTCAAGTTCCATAATTCTGTTGAATTAGCTACTTCTGGTAGAAAAATGTCATTCGTGCTATTTGCATACACTGAGAGCTTGGTATTCTACTTTGCCTCGTGCAAAGACCATTACAGCCAGGGAACCACCCTGGCCCCTTAAATTTTAAGCTCTGTTGTGTTAACACAAAAATATGTTATTTCGTTAAAACCGATGCTTTTGTTGGATCAAAAGTGATTTGTCTCACTGGCAACACTAGAGAAACTCTATAATCACCAATTAATGAAGTTTGGGAGAAATATGAGTATGGAATTTGTAAAGATAATGACAATACCTTAAACCTATACCCATCGTCACTCTGTTATGCTCACGCATGGCCAGAGTCACTTGGAGTGAGGGAAGGGTGTGTTTGTTTGTAGTGGGCAGTCACGAATACCTTGCTATGGCTGATTACACTCCAACTACTAGAAAATGGAACTGTTATACACAACAGCATCTGCTGTGCTGGAGGACTGCAATGCCCAGATTGCCTATTACGGAATTCCAGAGACTATTTGCCAGCAATAGACTTCATTTTGCCAATGGGTAATTTGCAGTTTGCTGTGTCATCAGAATCCGAACATGTCACATCTTCTCCTCGTCACAGCCCATCCAATGGCAAAGTGCTATTGAAGCAGCTGTCAAGAATGCGAGAAAAAAAAAAAAAAGCTACAGAGGAAGCACAAAGTGACAGCAGACTCCATGCAAATCAGCAGTGGACTCAGAAAATGCACTCACAGAAACAATAATGTACAGACCTACGTAGCTACTGACATTATTTAATGTGGAAATGATGTTACTCTGCAGCAGATGAAATATCAGAGGTGAAGAAATTAAAGATCCTGAAAAGAATGAAGAAGGGCTTATACAGAGAAATAGTAAGCCCTAGATTTGGGACATTAAGGTTATATATTCTAAAATACTATCTGTACACTGAATAGAAATCATAAAACACACTTTTGATAATCATTTCAGGGGGAAAAAAAACAGCAGAAAATACTTGTGCCACATGTAAGGTTTACAATTGTTCATCATTGCAAGAAAGTTATATTAATTGGATTAGGTGAATAATGCTAAATGTTATTTTGCCAATGGATAATTTGCCGTTTGCTGTGTCAGCTCTTTTTTTATTATTATTTCAAAATTTTATGGCGTTACAAACGTTTTGGTTACATGAATTGCTTTTGTACAGTTTCAGTCAATGTTATAAATGTGTCCATCACCCAGATAGTGTGCACTGTACCCGTTAGGTGTGAATTTACCCATCCCCTCCTCCCCCCTCCCACCTGCTTGATTTCTGTTGAATTTTACTACCACATGTGCACATGAGTGTTGATCTATAAGTTTCAATTTACTAGTGAGTACATATGGTTTTTGTTTTTCTATTCTTGTGATGCTTCACTTAAATGATACTCTCCAATTTAATTCAGGTTGTTACAAAAGGTATTGGTTCACCATTTTTATGGCTGAGTAATATTCCATGGTGTGTGTGTGTGTATATATATATATATATATATATATACACACACACAACATTCTATTGATCCACTCATGTATTGATGGGCACTTGGGTTGTTTCCACATCTTTGCAATTGTGAATTGTGCTGCTATAAACATTAGAGTGCAAGTGTCTTTTTTATAAAATGTCTTTTTTTCCTTTTCCCAGTAGTGGGATTGCTGGATCAAATGGTAGGTCTACTTTTAGTTCTTTGAGGTATCTCCACACTACTTTCCACAGAGGTTGTACTAGTTTGCAGTCCCACCAACAGTGTATAAGTGTTCCTATCTCTCCACGTCCACACCAACATTTGTTGTTTTGTGACTTTTTGATAAAAGCCATTCTCACTGGAGTTAGGTGATATCTCATTGTGGTTTTGATTTGCATTTCCCTGATGATTAGAGATGTTGAGCATTTTTTCATATGCTTATTGGTCATTAGTCTGTCTTCTTTTGAAAAGTTTCTTTTCATGCCTTTTGCCTACTTTTTAATGGGGTTGTTTGATGTTTTCTTCCTGATTTGCTTGAGTTCTTTGTAGATTCTGCTCTTAGTCAGATTGAGTTTCCCTTTTATGTGATTTGATGCTTTTCTCTGTTTTTATAATCTTCCTTTGTGTTTGAATATTGACAGTTTAACTATAATGTGCCTTGGAGAAGACCTTATTGGGTTGAATCTATCTGGGAAATTTTAAGCTTCTTGTATCTGGATGTCTAGATATTTTGCAAGACTTGGTAAGTTTTCAGCTATTATTTTGTTAAATAGATTTTATATGCCTTTTTTCATCTCTTCTTCTGGAACACCTATTATGTGAACATTTGTTTGCTTTATGGTATCCCATAAGTATTGCATGCTTTCATTTTTTAATTCTTTTTTATGCCTTTTTTTTTTGTCTGACTGGCTTATTTCAAAAACCTGTCTGCAAGTTCAGAAATTATTTCTTCTGCTTGATCTAGTCAATTATTGAAGTTCTCAATTGTATTTTTTATTTCATTCAATGAATTTTTCATTTTTAGGATTTGTAAATACTATCTATCTCTGTTAAATTTCTTATTCAGATTATGAAGGGTTTTTCTGATTTCTTTGTATTGTTTGTTCTATTTTATATCTCACTGCATTTCTTTAATATTATTTTGAATTATTTCTCAGGCATTTATAATTTTTCTTCATTAGAATCTGTTGCTGGAGAATTATTGTATTTCTTTAGAGGTGGCATATTTTCCTGTTTTTTTAATACTTCTTGTGTCTTTATGTTGATATCTGCACATCTTGTGTAACAGTAGCTTCTTTCAATTTTTTTGGATTTCACAGAGAAAGACATTTTCCTATAGATGTATCAATAAAGTGTTGGTTGGATTGAGCACTTCTGCCTTGATTCTGGGTGTGGGCAGTAGTGTAGTCTCTGCATGATTTCTTCAGCTGCAATCGGCATCAATGGTAGTGGTGAGTTCCTCAGTGGCTTAGGCTGTTGTTAGTGGAGGGCGTGGTGAAGCTTTGCTGGGGAGGCACCAGGCCAGTCCACTCTCAGGCCTCAGTGGTTGTAGCAACAGGCCAAGTGTGCGCTTCTTGGGCCCCTGTGCAGCATCCACAGGCACCATTGTTAGTGGGTCCAGGTGGGCCAATCCTTTGGCTTCCAGGTGGTTTATGCAGGTGCCATGAGTGGCAGTGGTGGACTGAGCAGGTGGGCAGGTCCTCAGACCACTCATTGGTGTATATGGGGTTGGCCATAGCAATAGCAGTGCCAGGTCAATCCTTAGGCCCCCAGATAGCATGTGTAGGCGCCATTGGTGGTTGTGGCAGCCTGAGTGGACCATTCGCCAGACTCCCATTTGGTACACGCAGGTGGATAATGGTGGAAGACTGAGTGGTCCTGTCTGTAGGCCCCTGGATAACAGGCAAAAGCTCCAGCAAGCTGGGAAGGATGAATGTGCAGATGCTCGGAGTGGCAGGTGGGAAAAATCTATCCCCAAGCCCCAAGATAATGCATCCGGTCACTGGTGGGTGTGGAGTCAGATGGGGAGGATCTGTCTTCGGGACCCAGTGATGCATGTGGCCCAAGTTGTGGTGGGTGGAGCTAACCCATCCTCAGACCCCCAATATGCATGGGAACTCATAGGCTGGGTGGGCCCCTGGAAGGTTTTGTGGGTACTGGTGGGAGCAGGGGGGAAAGTGGGTCCCCAGGCCCCAGGACAGTGCACTTGGGCATAGGTGGGGATGGCGTCAGTCCCCCAATGATGCACACGGATGGAGGTTGTGGAAGGTGGGGTGGGCCTGTCCCCTCAACAGGTGGCCCTGTTGCTGAGGGGTGAGGTTGCCATCAGCAGCAGCCGTCCCAGGCAAACCACTCCCAGGCTCCAAGGACTGCAAGTGTCAGCTTCGATGATTCTGCGGGGCAGCGTCTCTGGGCTTTTACACTCCTGTTCCTCGGGGTGTGGAACGTTGTCTGAGCTGGGGACTCGCCTGTCCCACTAGGTCCAGGCAGTGTCACGACTCTGCAGCCCTCCGGTGTGCAGGGGGGGATGGCAGCAGGGTGCCAGGGATGTAGGGGATGAAGGAGCTGTTGGGTCCCAGAGCAGGAGGTAGGGTGGCGGGGACGGGGCTCTCAAAATGGCGCCACACTGCAGCTCCTTGGCTCCTGGGGTGTGTGTGGGACCCGGTGTGATCACTCTCTCTTCAGCAACAGTGTGGATGCCAGGCAGCTCCCTGCACGAGTCTCAGGCCCTGTGAGGGCTGAGGGGCTCTGCTGTAGCTCGGATTGCAGGACTCCTGGCGGTACTGTGGATTGCTGCTGTCTTCTTTCAGTGACATTGGCTATGCTCTCGTTAAAAGATTGCAATCTCTTTTTCTCTCTATCTAAAAAAACAAAATAAAACAAACAAACAAAAAAAAAAGCAAAAGTCCAAACCACCAGCAAGGAAAAACAAATGACATCTCCATCATTGTCGAAATTATGGAGCAGGTGTAATTTAGCTCGCCGGAGATAGCTTCATCAGGACATCCTTTGTGACTTCATCTTCCAGCTCTCCTCTGCGGCCTTTTCTTGCAATATTGTCCTGCTCCGTCTACGACTAGTGATTTCCTGCCGCTTGGGGAGAACTCTGCCCGTACTCACGAATGCCTTCCCACGGAGCAGAGATTCCCCGATGTCCTCCCTCTGTGCACCTCAGTTAGGGCTCACGCTGTGGTGATAATCAGGTTTGTTCTTGCTCGATGCACTTGTGGCTAGAAATTCTACTACGAGTTGTGATTTCAGGGATTACCTTGGTCCCACCCTAATAATTGGGGTTTGGATTCGTCGCGGTCATGGTTAACCCAATAAGTTAAAAGCCTAAATCAGTGAACAGTAACAGCTGCCTAATGCTGGTGTGGCCAAAGCAAGACCCACATAATTGGTAATTAGAGCAAGAATTTCTTTCCCCTTGAAGGGCTTTACATGTATGAATATAATAATATCCTCATCACGCCGCGCTCATTCCATCATTATTGCATTATCGACAATATAGTCCAAATACAGTCTCAAGCAATAGCTATGTTTTATTATCCAACAAAGGATAGTCCAATCGGAGTCAGATCAGAGAAGATGTACAGTCGAGTGGAAAGCCAATAAAAGTTTCCTAATGGAAGAATCTGAAAAAGTTGCTGGCAAGGCATCCAGGCAGTGTGTGAGCAAAAATGTTCAAGGAAATATTTTATTTTTATTTATGTTGGCTGTGAAATAAATATTGCATAGTTGAATCAGTGGATTTTATGTGTCAGGCACTATTTCCTGTGCACCCAATCACCGCAGAGCTGTCAAAAGCAAAGTGTGCATTTGAAGAGGCTACCCTCTCTGAATGAAAGGAGGGGGGAAAAAAAAAACGGGAGGGTTGACAAAATGCATCCTGATGACTGTCTCTCCCTCTCTTTTTAAAGATATCTGAGTTTATTTCAATTTTAGCAAATGCGAACTGTGAATAAAATGTAGCTAAAGGCAATAGCTTCAAAAGGATGAAGAGAGGGAGGAGGGAAGACTTGTGTTTTTCTAAGCAGGTGATGGCACACACATGCAATGCGTGCCAGAGACTGTGAGATAGAATGGTGTCACTGCAGACCGGCCATTGCCTCCCTCTGCTCAACTGCAAAACACACAGGACGTGAGAGGACCAGCATGTCACTCTGTGGGTGTCTGGTCAGGTCAGTGCAGATGAGCACCAGGAGCAGGCAGATGCGGGCTGGCAGGTGGCAGTGACTCAGCACGTGACCCTGTGTGGACGTCGACTGCAATGACATGGCTCATGCTGAGGCTGGGGACACGGAGCACACAGACCCGAGATTCGGGTGGGCTGTGGAAACCGCTGTCCCGGGCAGGTCTCTTTGTCCTCTCAGTTCCCTTGGCCTCGTTCCTGAGAGCCAGAGCTCCGGAGACGGAAGCACTGGCTTTTGCTTGTTTATTAACTGCCATGCATGTTTGCTGCTCTGATATAACCCAAGAGCCTCACATGATGAAAAATCCTAACCTCGGCTCTCCACGAGTGTAAACTACGACCTAACAATGCCAGGCCCTCCGGAGCATCCCCAAATCCTGCGGAGACGCTGAAATGACACCCACCTGTCTCCCACACGCACACAAACATTCCCACCAACTTAGCTTCTTCGCTGTGAATCTCCTCCGTTACCGAATGCTTTTGAAAAAATGATCACTAATTTTTCTGGACTAAAGAATCTCCTGTGACACTGTCATGAAATAGAAGTAATAGTAAGTGATGACATTTGTGTTACTTGAGCACCTTGGATAATAGAATAATGTCATAATAACGGATATGCTTTTCGATCTAGGAAACATCAGATAAATGTTTTGCCCTACATGGGCTAACTAGATAATTTTGAGAGCTGAAAGTTTTTGCAACAGGGCAATACTATTTCCCTTTGCCCAGAGTTCAAGCACATCAGAGTCCCAGGCCCAGTCAGTGTTCCCGTGTCTGCTCCCTCCCGGGCCTCGGCTCACGGGTGGCCCTCAGCCGCTCGAAAGGAGAGGATTTCTGATGGTGAAATTATAGGCATTTTGACAGGCCAGTGGAGAGGTATTTGGAAGGTAGGAAGATTCTCTGCATCCTTCAAATTTATATGACAAAAAAACAGTAGGGTTTAATTCCTTCAGTCCAGGTTTTAGCAGGATTCTTGTCAGTCACTGACATTCACAGAACACCTGCCCTATATAAAATATTTCTCTTCACATACTAATTCCCTGCCCGACACTTGACAGTTTTTTATAAAGAATGACGGGAAGCTGAGTGTTTACGCTATAGGATGAAAATGTGATTCATAGCAATTTACTTGCTTAGAATGAAATTTCATGATGACCAAACTCTTCATTCCTGTGGTTTTCACTGCAAGGAAATTTTGCTTACACCTCGATGTGGTTAAGTTGCTTAATTTTCATAAAGGAGGATGTTTTGTTATTCAGTCTCTTAAGTGTATTTGAGTAGGCTTTTAGCAGAAGTCCAAGTGTACGGACTATTGTTGAAAAGAGCTGTCACTGATTCTATCCTTCCCGGTGTACACAATTGGGGAACATGAGAAGCTAAACCGCTGCGATCGTACCATTTACATTACTTATCGCCTACATCTGCCAAAATGTAAAGCCCACATTTCTCTTGTATATCTTGAGGCAACTGTGAGGTGAGATGGTTTTTTACCAGTTAACATTAGATATTATTTTCTACTATGAATGATTTTTGCTACTGGGAAACCTGTGGATGTAAAACATTCTCTCCAAATAGGTTTGAATCCACAAGTCGCCAAGTTGGACGTAGTCCCATACAAAAAAAAAAGCGGAGTAAGAACACTTGGGATTGTACACTGCAACACTTCATTGACTTGCTGAGTCAGCATCTCATCATTTAAAATGAGAAAAATAATTCAGTTCCTTTTTAGACATAAGATAATAAAATAGTAACAATACTTTTAATTATTAGAATAAAAGGTTTGCGATGATCCTATAAAACATCTTTCGAATTGTGCTTCTGTGCTTCAATTTTTGTCACTTGTAAAGATAAAGGCTCCAAGACACAGACCCTGGGATGCAGCTAGCAGAGCCCAGACTTGAGTCAATCTACTTCTGACTCTAAACAGTGCGCGTTCAACGTCTTCCAAGTAGTCTCTGGAGTTGCCATGTTTCTAAAATAGTCCAATTAGAAAGCAAAACATGTAACTGAGTTTTAATAGTATTGAAAGAAATTCTTTCTTGCAGATCAGGAAACCAACTCAACAAGTATAATTAGAAAGATGGGAGAGACAGGCTCAGACTAACAGGCACGGCAGAGTGGATCAAGATTCCCTGCTACGAAAAAGCCA
>JAQIFY010003328.1:0-12642 GCA_028533085.1 Varecia variegata | reverse complement strand
TGGAGGGGTCCTCACCTCCACCTTTGCTCTACTCTGTCTCTGCTGCGGACCCTTGATCAGCAGAGCCTCAAAGAACAGCAGCCTTTGAGGACAGGGAGGCTCTCAGCCCACTCGCTCCAGTCCCCGGGGGTCTCCTTTTTCCCCTTCCGGCCTCCTGGCCTTTGCTCGGCTGCTCCCCTGTGTGGGACTGCGGCAGGCAGCACGGGGCTCCCCGTGCATGTGTGTAGAAGCAGCGACAGGCAGGTGTCCCATGCTGCAGACCCAGAAAACAGGCCCAGGGAGGCCAGGCGGCCGCCCAGAGTCCATGTGGGGTCAGGGCTGTTTCTGCTGCTGAGGGTGGCCCAGGCCTCGCCTTAGGGGGTCTGTGAACCCTGATCCTGCACCTTGGGGTCATTCCCTGGTCTCAGGGGGGTAGGAAAGCCCAGCCCAGCCTGTTGGCCCTGCCACAAACTAGGGGCCATGGCCCAGAGAGGGTGGCCATGTGTTCCAGGTCACACAGCAAGGTGGCTTGGGCCAAGCCCCCACCCTCCTTGAGGCTCTTCCCACCTGGTGTCTGCACCCAAGGCCTGGAGGTCAGACTGGCTCACCTGTGGGCCAAGACAGACCAACCATGGGCTGCACCTGAGTCACCCAGACCCCCAGAGCCTCTGACTCTGGACTTCCTAGCATCCAACCCCGGGCAGGGCCTGAGAATCTGGTCTTAACAAGCGGCCCCAGGGCCAGGGAGGCAGCTGGGCTGGGAGGTCTGGGCCAGGGCCAGGGCTTTCTGCAAAGCCTGAACTCTGGAAACTCCTGGCCAACTCCCACCTGGAGTTTCCATGGGGATGAGGTGGTGAGCCCCCCGTCATCGGAGATGTGTAAGCAGAGGCCAGCAGCCATGGAGACTGGGAGATAAAGGCATCACTCAGGTTTCTGTCCAGCCGCAGGCTCTGCCCACCCCAGGTGTCCTCAGCTCCAGCCCTAAGGCTCTTGGTCCTGGTGGCACCAGGCCTCTTCTACTTCCAGGCCTTTGAACATGTGGCTTCTTTCACCTTTTTTCTTCCCCTTGCCATGGTGACCTCTGATGAGACCCAGGGTCTCAGCTTGGATGGCACCTTCTCCCCAGATCCCCCTCTGCCCCCGGCTGACCCTGGCCCTCCTCTGGGCCCCCGCACACCCTGCTCTTCCCCGGCCCTTGCACTGACCACACTGAACTGTGAACCACGAGGGCCAAGACAGCAGGGAGGGGTCGGTCTTGTTCTCAGTTGTGTCCCCATTGGCTAGAACAGGGCCTGCCATTCAAGCATAAGCATTTGCTGAATGAATGATGCAATGAATGAATGACCGATCTGGGGAACCCGCCCATCTGGAGCACACAGAGTTCACGCGCCACTCGACGTGAGGCTGTCACTAGGAGTCCGCTAACTGTCCCAGCTGCTTTCTCCTCCCCTGGCAGCTAAGAAGCATGAAGGGAGGCTCGGGAGGCCGCTTGTCCCCTTGTCCAGCCCCCGAGGACCCCGCCCCCCCACCTGCTCTAAGGGCCACCTGCAGAAGAGGGGAATCAAGCTGCATTTGGTGGGGGACATCCTTGGACCTCTGGGCCAAGGGCTGTTTGGGGGCAGGGGACCCGGGGTCAGGCACTGCACCTCTCTGAGCCCTTGGCTTCCCCGGTAGAGGCCCACCGGGAGATCGCAGGGTGGGACAGCAGAGCCCTGGACGCACAGCGGGGGCAGCGGTGGAAGCCGCCCCCTCCCGTGCCGTGAGCTGGGGTCCAGGCTACCCCACCCTGGCAGTGGCCACGTGTGGCTCCCAGAGCCCAGGGCTGCTTTGCTGGAGGCCCCGAGGAAACGCACGGGGCTGGAGGGGAGGGCAGGTGAATCTCGAGGTATGGGGGCTGGCGACAGGCCCTGCGGCAGCCCATGGGCCCCACAGCCATTTCTCAGACAAGGCTAACCTCCCCAGGCCACTGGGTAAATCCACAGACTGCCACCTCCCCGTCCAGGTGTCCCTTCAACCACCCCTCCTCGGCACAACCCAGCTCACACCACAAAGTCCTGCTTCCTGCCCTTGCCCGTGCTCGGAGCCTTGCCCCAGCCCCAGCTGACACCCACCGGCCCCTGGAGGCCAAGTTCAGGCCCCATCCTCTCAGCCATGGAGGCAGCTGAAGTTGCAGAGTCCCAGGGTCAAACCCCAGCTCCCCTACGTCCTGGCTGGGTGACCTTGGGCAGGTATGTGCTCACCTGTACAATGGGGCTACCGGATGATTAAGCAGGAAAATGAAGCATGTGTTTGGCCGGGCCTGGCTCAGACACGGACACTATAAATCAGTGTCCCACATGGCAGAGCCGGAGGGAGAGGGAGGACTGCGCGAACTCAGGACACCGGGCCAGCCTTCCCGTTGGCTGGTGCTGGGACCAGAGGCCCGTTCTTGGATTCTGTCTCTGCCGCTTAGCAGCCGAGTGACCTGGGCAAGGCACTGCCCTCTGTCAGCCTCAGGGGCCTCATCTGTGAAATGGGGACCAGACCCTGCACCCTGGCCGAGGCCCGGCCTCTGCAGGGGCCTCCCTGAGTGGGTGGGTGTCACAGCTCCCTGTCACTGCTGTGCCATCAGTGCGTCATAGCTGGGTGCATTTCCCCCCAAAAGCCTTGCTTCCTTCCCACCCCAGGGGAGGCCCCGGGAATGGGCTGGCAGGGCCACCAGGTTTCCAGACTGATGCTGTCCCCACCTGCTGCCTCCAGCCTGACATCCCCCAATCCTCTCCCCAACCTGCGGAGCTTTGTCAGGGCCTGAGTCCCCAGCAGGCCCCAAGGGACGCCAGCACTCCGTCAGAGAGCCGGAGGCCACAGGAGGGGGCAGTGTCCGTCCTCCGCAGTGGCTGCCACTCTCCGCGGCGTTGGCCCCGTGCCCCACTACTCCGGCCTCCCTGAGTGGCCTGTGCAGAGGCGGCTGCGCGGCTTGCAGGGAAGAGAGGCAGCAAAGGGGACTCTCGGGCCTCCCCCGCCCCAAAGGCCCCCACTGGGCCAGTCTGAACACAGGCCCCACTGTGTGTCTGGGCAGGACAAGTGGCAGGCCCAGAACCCTACCCTGGTAACTGCCTGCCTGTCTGACTCCTTCCTCCTCTCTGGCCGGAAGGGCTAAGGCTTACGGCCACCCCCATTCCACCCTCAGGTGCTCAAGTCCCACTGACACTGCTGGGACCAGTCTCGGTGCCCTGCAGGACTCTGCTGCGCGTGCATGTGGGGAGGGGGTGCGTCCCAGCTGTCATCCAGGACAGCCCGTGCCTCTCCCTCCCGGGGGCTGGGTGGGCCTCAGGCCAGCTCTGCCCAGCCACCTCCTTACCCTACCAACTGCCATCCACGGCTCCCCAGGGCCACAGGTCCCCAGGTGCCTCTGCCAGACCTTCAAGGCCTTTTCCGCCCGGCCCTGTCCCCCAGCCTGCCCTGCACACCCCATACCCCTGCCTCATAGGCCCTACACATTGCAGAGACTGCCCTCGTGTCGCGTCTGGGTCCCTGGGCCCCTGCTGCCAGGCCCTGTGCTGGGTACTTCCACTGTGTCCTCTGTCCTTCCAAACCTCCTTTACATGTGGGGAAACTGAGGCTCAGAGGCACGTGATTGCCCAAGGTCACTCCATGAGCCGAGAGTGCAGGGACTCAAACCCCACGCTGCCTAGCCCGGAAGCCCGCAACGTGACTGCACTCCCCACCTCCCTGGCTGGTCCTCCCCCGCCAGACTGACCGCCCTGGGTTCCTGCGGCAGGCACGTACTGTCTGCAGCCGTCCCAGGCTGCCCCGCTCCCTCTGCCCGGCACTTTTGGCTCCCTCACTGATGGCGTCCTCCCAGCAGAGGGCCTGGGTCTCACCCAGACTGTTGGGGGTGGGGGCACTCCTGGGGCACTAGAGAGGGGAACTGGGGGGGTGGGATCTGTGCTAGGGACGGCCACCCTCTCCACCTGGCCCTGGCATTCAGGAACCACTGCAAGGGGCCTGGGGCCTGCAGAGGGCTTTCGCGGTGTGCAGCCAAGAAGAGGGTCCGTCATGGAGGACTTCTTGCCATCCTCTGGAGCCGTCCACCGGCCACAGCCCCCATCTAACCACCCCACGCAGGGCCCTGCCCTTCAGATGCCCCCTGCGTCAGGGCCCCTCTGCTCCCCAGGGCCCAGGAGAAGGGGACAGGAGAGAAGCGGGGAGTGCATGTGGTGTGGCTGGTGACTAACACCGCTGGGCTCCTGCCAGCACGTTGTCTGGGCTGCCCAAGAGGAGCCTTCGGCCTCTGCCCTGCACTACCCACCCTGTTCCCCCCTCGCCCCTGCACCCAGCCTCCCCAGCTTCTCCCCTCCCTCGGGGGGTGCACGCCAGGACTGGGGGAGCTGGAGAGACGCAAGCCAGGGAGGCCGGGAGCGGGGGTGTCAGGGTCACGGTGGGGGTGCCGGGAGCAAGGGGAAGAAATGAATTGGTGTTGGGAGACATGTTGACCCGTGTCCGAGTGACTAGAAGGAAGGGATGGTCGAGGGGGAAACTGGCAGGAGGTCTGGAGTGTCCAGGGCACAGGGGAGGAAAGTGGGGAAGAGATGGCCTACGCCCCATCCCTGCCTTCTCGGCCCCCATCAGACCCCTCCTTCTCCCAGGCCCTGGATGAGGCTCTGGACCCTGGACTTTGGGGGTGAACGGTGAGGTCAGGTGAGGGGCACGGCACCCTTGCCTCCATCCTGCCAGCAGCAAACCCCAGACCCCGTCTCCGTGGCTCTCCCAGCATCTGAGGGTTTGCGGGGGCAGTGGGTGAGGAGCAGGTGGCTCATGGCCTGTGGTGCAGTGAGCGTGGTGGTGGCCTCCTTCTCTCCCTGGATCTACCCCTGGCCCAGCCTGACTCCCCTAAGATCTGCCCCCCCAGGCTTGGGGATGAAGGAAGGAGGACCTTCCTCCCTGGCTTCCCCGGCTCCCACCATCATCCCTGACGGCGCTGCTCTCCTAGCTGCACCCCCATAGCCCCGATGAGCCCCCAGATCTCAGAGATCTCGGGACCCAAGGGACCCAGAGAGAGGCCCAGCCTTTGGGTGGCAGCCCCTCCCCCAGAGCAGACAAGCAGATCCCAGGAGGCCAGAGCCCCCCACTCCACTCCATATGGGGCCCCAGGAGGTGGGGGGAGGGGAAGCCCGAGCACCTCCCCACAGCCCGGCAGGGAAAGAGCTGGGCAGGCCCCAGGGGGCTCACTGCTCCCCAGGACACTCTGCCTGGGGACCCCAGCCCTGCCCTCTGCTCTGATCTCGCCTAGCCGGCTGCCTGCGGTCCCCAATTCATGTCTGAGAGGCGGAGGGACTGGGGCAGGTTGGGGTCCTGGCCTCTCTGCCTTTCCCGGCTGGGCTATCGCGACCAAGCTGCCCAATCCGGCCACTTGTTGTCGCCACCGCCTCCCGGGCCGCCTTCCCGGTGCCCCGGGCCGGGGGTCCCCGCAGCCCTGCGGGGAAGGGGCTACAGTCGCAGGTGGGGATAGGGGCGGCCCAGCAACAGACAAGAGCAGGGCAGTCGCCCTCTCCCCTTCTCCGGCTGCCCGAGCAGATTGGATTTTTAAAGCGACACGAGCGGAATGCCAATGCGAGCACAGAGCCGCGGGCGGGCGCCGCGGAGGGGATCAGGATGCGGGTGCTCCGGCCCGGCCCGCGTCGGGGGCGCAGCTCGGACCCCCACCCGAGTCCGCTGCGTTGCGGCACCGTCACCGCGGACTGCGCGGCCCCGTGACCCCGCTGCGGGGCCCGGCAAGTTTCCGCAGCGCGGGGGGCCACGCGGCCAGGGGCTGGGCCGCCCCTCCGCCTCGGGAACCCCCAGCGCGGCGCTCAGGGGTGCAGGCGGGTCCTGCCTCCCCGCGCAGCTGCTCGCTGGGACGCCCACCTGGCAGCCGGCACCTGCGACAGCCCCCAACCCCTGCGCCCCAGCCGCGCTTCACCTGGGCGCACAGGTAGGAGGGCCGGCGGGCGGGGGTCCCGGCGGGGCACTCACCCTCCAGTTCGTCCTCGGGGATGTCCACGGGACGCTGCTCCGACAGCAGGTTGGGCACGGTGTAGATGCCCCGGTACATCAACGCCGCCGTCACCGGGTGGAACGGCATCTTGGAGGCTCCGCGCCCGCCCGCCCGCCGCAAACTTTGAGGCCGGGGCTCATGGGCCGCCGGCGGCCCCGGGGGCGGCTGGAGCGGGCAGGGCGCGCGGCTGCGGAGGGCGGCGGCGGCCGGGCGGGGGGCGCCCCTCCGGGAGCCTAGCGCCCCCGCGCCCCGGGCCGCCGGGCCATGCCGCCCCCTCCCTCGTCGGGCTCCCGGCCGGGGCCCCGCAGGGACGGCGGGGGCGGCGCCGCTCGGGCCTCTCCGCTCCGGCCGCCGCGCGCGGTGCCCGCCGCGCCCGCTCCTCGCTGGCCCGCGCGCTCCTCGCCGCTCGCCGCCCGCCCGGCCGCCCGGCCGCCGCTCCGACTCCCGCCGCCTCGCCTGCTCGCGCTCGCTCGCTCCGTGCCGCGCCGGCTGCGCTCCCCGCCTCCCGCCCGCCGCCCGCCCCCTCCGCGCGGCCCCCGCCCGCCCCTTCGCGCCGCCGGCCCGCGCGGCCGCCCCAGACCCGCCGGGGTCCTTCTCCGCTGCGCCCCGCTTCCCCTTTCCTCTGCGCTTCCTTCGGATCACTGTCTCGCCCTGTCCCAAGTCTGCGGCCACCAGGACCAGGGCGGGGGTGGGGCGGGGGTGGGGTGGGGGTGGGGCCCTCCTTTCCTGCCCTTTGGTCACCTCCCCCAGCTGCCCTCACCGGGGGTGGAGAGCTGGGAACTGACCACCCGAGACCCAGACGGGTGAGATCCGCCCCAGGCGCCTGGGTCTTCCAGAAGAATCACCGTTTTGGTGCCAGGAGCTACTCCAAGGTGGGGAAACTGAGGCTGAGAGAGAAGGACGTTGACCAAGGTCATGGGCAGGGGCAGCGGGCAGGAGCTGGGTTCAGGTCTGGAGTAGGCTTTCCTGCCCCATGGCTGACACCCAGCAGCTGACCTTGCCCCCCACAGCAGGGCCCCAGTTTTGGCTCCCTCCCAAGCCCTACCTACCACTCAGCCTGCCTAGGGGGAGCCAGGGCCTGTCCCCTGGCCCCGCGGGGCAATGAGGGGCAGACACAAGGCCAGGTGCCTGTGGCATCATGCCCTGCGCTTCATGGGGCTGCAGGTCAGACCTAGTGCGTGTGCAGGGCTTTGTGTGCGTGGTTGTGGGGGGAAGTGTTTGAAGGAGCAGCATGTGCCTGTGGTGTCTGTTATCCACGAGGGCGTATGTGTGCCACCGGGTGTGTGCACATGTGTTTGTAATTCCACACGTAGAGGAACGAGTGTCGAGTGTCCGTGGCCACCTGTGTGTGCCAGGGCTGTGAGCTGGCAAGGGAGGGGAGGGCAAGAACCTTGGGCGTGAGGAGGTGTGCAGGCCTGGGGCTGGGAGAGGCGTGGGTGCATGTGCACAGATGTGCGTGGATGTTCATGGGGGAGGGTGACCTTCTGGCCTGGACACAGCCCCAGCTCTGGGTGCTGCCCCTGAAGCCCCCCACTAGAACGCCCTCCCTGCCCCCTTTGGTCCAATCAGCCAAAGGCCCCAGCAGGAAAGCTGATTGTCACAGCCCTGCCCGGCCCTGCCCTTTCCAAGCTGATTACATTTTTGTGCTTATTTCTGCTTTTGTCACTGATTAATCACAGCCCTGTCTTGGGGTCTGGAGAGACGGGGCTCAGTGAGAGATGCCCAGCTGTGCTGGGCTGGGCCAGGCCTGCGCCCCAGCACTTCTTGGGCACTGCTCCGGGGGGAGCTCCCAGTAGCAGCCACAACCCCAGTTGTCTGTCTGTCTGTCTGTCTGTCTCCCCAGGCCTCTGTGGGCCAGCCAGCTGCCTGTTAGCACCTGGAGCTGGGGTGTGAGAGGCCCCAGAAAAGCCCCCACCCCAAAGCTCTCCTCGGCCCCTGTCCCACTGTCTGCAATGCCGCCATTAGGGCTGAAGGCTCTGAGCTCCCTCAGGGTTTTGATGGAGCAGAGGCGTGAGGAAGAAAGAGGCCAGCACGCATCAGGCTCCTGCATCTACCACCTCCTCACTGCGGGACTGTCGTCGTGTCCCTTAACCTTCCAAGGCCTCGGTTTCCCCACCCGGGAAGCGAGGGTGGCAGCGCCGGGTCCCAGGCAGCAGTGAGGATGATGTGATGTAGCAAATGAGAGGTGCCTGGCAGCGCCTCCCCGCATCTCTCGGGAGTTTCCTATTAGCATGAAAATCCCCCCGGAGGAATAAGAATTAATAATAATTATAGCTTTGAGTATTGATTGAGCGTGGGAGCCGCAGCGGCGTTTACCGCGTGTTCAGGCGGCGCAGGCCCCGGGCCAGCCGGTTCTCGGTCAGGACCCCCGGCCGAGGGAGGGGGTGGGCTGGAGCCTGCTGAGGGGCTGGCTGGAAACTGCGGCTGCCGCAGAGCGTGTTGGCGCTCACCCATACAGGGGCGGCTCCCAGTCTTGCTGCCCAGGAAGGGGTGGACATGGTCTGAGTAAGTCAAGCAAAAACCAAGTGTGCCTGCCTCGCGCGGCCAGGCCCTGTGCGTCCGCTGAGGGGGTTTATGGGTGTCCACAGAGACAGCGCCTCCTCCCGGAACTTGGGCCTCGGTCTGTGGCCCAGGGGTCGAGCTGTCCACCTTGTGACAAGCGTGCTCCCTGAGGTAGGCTCCCTCCAGGCCAAAGGGACAGGGCCCACTGGGGATTATAGACCCAAGTTCGTGGTGCACCCTCCTGCTTGGCCCATGGCTGTCACCCCCAGTCCCCTGGTGACTCAGACCAATCTCTGTCCTCTCCCCTGGTGCAAAGCCACGGCCCACGGCACTGGCTGTTGACCCCGGGGGGCTGCCGGTTAGCACCTTGGTTCCACGTGCCACGAGCTGCACCTGCTCCCCTCCTAAGTCTGCTGGGTGGGTACACGGGTCACGCCTGGGCTGTGCATGTGACCTGCTGAGTCCCCCGCCACGCACCTCGGAGCGCAGTGCAGTCTGGTTCCCATTTATGGACGAGGACACCCCTGCTCAGAGCTGAAGGAACCAGGCTGGCCGGCTGAGGCACAGCTGGGGTTGGAGCCCAAGGCGGGGGCAGGCCCTGGGCCATGCTGACCTCTCCCTTCCCTTCCAGGCTCAGCAGGAACCCTGCTGCCTCTGGGAACCGCCGTCGACCTGGGCCTGCCATCCCTGAGTACTGAGGTTCACCGGGTGACCCCTGCTGCCAGGCCCTGCACCCCGGGCCAGGAGTCAGAGGACGACAGGGGACTGCTTGTGCTCAGGGCTTGCAGAGCAGGGGCCAAGGCTGCGGCTTACGCTGTCTGCCGAAAGGCCGGGGCAGCAGGGGGTGAGGGCGGCACAGTTTGTACAGAGGGACATCGAGACAGGACTTGAAAAGTCTCTGGACCTGGGGTGGGGAAGGAGGCGGCACCACGAGCAGTAGGAGCTCTGCATGGAGAAGCCAGAACTCCGTGCCACCTCTCTGAGCCTCAGCTTACCCACCTGTTCAATATTGTAGGAACACATCTAGCCCTTGGAATGAATGATTAGATTCTGCATGCGAAGTGCCCAGTGCAAGGGACATGGTGGCTCTTACTGCAAGTCAGGGGAGGTTCAGGGAGAGGAGCCGGGGGGTCAGAAGCATGAAAGGACCACGCTTAGCTCTGCAGGGCAGGGTCTGGGTCTGTGTCCCCAGGTCTCCTCTGCCCGACACAGGGCTGGGCTGGGATTGGGAAGGTGGCAGGGGCTGGATGAACATCTGTCAGATGAATGAATGAGAAAATGAATGAATGAATGAATGATCACCCGCTCGCCCACCCGCCCTTCGGCATTGCAGCCCCGTCCTCTCCTCTGCACGTCACAGGGGAGCAGATGGCATGATCGAAGGGTGTGAATTATGTCTGTCGCTCCCCCATCTGGGGAAGGTGCTGCTGCCATCACACTGCACTCCCTGGGGTGCCCACCGGGAGATGCGTGGGGCTCGGGCCCTCCCAAAAGGGATCTCCACGGTCCTCCCCAGCTAATCCTCGGCTCAGGGGGCTGGAAACACCGGGAGAGGCGACCCACTGAAACCTGTGACTCTGGGAGGTTCCCCAAGTGGCAGGGAGGCAAGGGGAGAGATGTGGGGACCACTACGTCCAGAGGCCAGACCTCTCCCTCCCTGAGACTGAGACTGGAGACGGGAGCCCCCTCCTCTCAAGACCAGCCTGTTCCCCGGCCCCCTGGCTGGAGACCTCTCCTCTGAGGCCAGCATCCTGTCGCCACCCGGTTCAGCACCAGGGAGAGCTCCCGGCAGAGCCCAGGGCCCAGCTGTGGAGGGTGACGCTGTGGAGGGACCCAGGACAGGCAGCCAAGGCAATCAGTGAACCCATTGTCCAGAGCAGACACCAAAGGGAAGAGAGAATAAGCACCAAGTTCAAGGTCGTGCTGTGACCACTGACCACAGCCCTGTCTGAGCCCAGGGTCCTTTTGGGAGAGAAGGTGAGAGAAGTGGGAGGGGGTGTCGAGGGAAGGCAGAGGCTATGGCCTCTGCTCCATGGCTGAGGAACAATATTGTTCCAAGGACCCGCTGGGGACAGTGTCTGGAGGTGGATAAAATATTCATCGTCCGGGCAAACTCACGAAGTCACTTGATGAATAATGGAATTTATAGACTCACGGATGCAGACCAGGCCGGGAGGGGGTGCAGAGGCCTCCGTCTGCTCTGATCCCAGCCCTGCTCTGGCCACCCACCTCTGAACCCTCAGAAGCCCAGCTCCTAAAGGTGACGGGAGTGGACAGGACAACAAAGGACAGAGTCCATGGGAGGGACACGGGCAAAGGGGACAGACCCTTGAATTTGTTGCTCCGTGAGAAGGAACTTGGTGATTGCAAAAGAGCAGTAAGAGTCCCGTGTGGCTGGGATAAAGTCTGACCGCTGTCACCAGCTCTGTGCCTTCAGTGTGGCACCTGTCCTGGCCTCAGTTTCCTCTGCTGTGAAATGGGCTTGATGCTGCCCCCCCAACAGCCTGCTGCAAGGACCTGCTGAGGCGATGACGGCGAGGGTGGCTACTGCTGCTGTCCCTAAGGCCGGACCTTCTGATCCTCCCTCTCCAGCCCCCAGTCCCCCGAGCCCAGACGTGGTCTGCCCTGGATGCTCCGGGTCCAGCTGGCAGGCGAGGGAGACATGGCCTCCAAGGACGGAAAATTCCAGCCCTCAGGGTAGGGGTGACGTCACAAACGGCAAAAGCCTGGCCCTCACAGGCACACATTCGTGCACACGCCCCCTGCTCCCAGACAGGCTCTGCTCCTGCTGGGCTGGGCCGGGGTCCGGGCAGGGGTGTTCTTCACAAGCCCGCTAGGAGCGTCCAGGGTGCAGCCAGGCCTAGAACCAGCCTTCCAAAGGGAAAGGCCTGGTGGGGGAAACTGAGTCTGGGCAGGGGTGAGAGGAGCTCGGGGATGTCCCACCTAGGAAATCACAGAGACCCTGTCCCCAGTGTCCTCCGTGTCTTCCCCCAAGGAAGTGGGAGCCTGCGCCCGGGGCCTGGGTGGGCTGCTGGCCGGGAGGCTGCGCCAGAGGTCAGGGCCCGGCACAGACGGGAGGAGTCCACGGGTACTGCGGGCCTGGCCCTTGCTCCAGGCCCACTTCCTGAGTGACAGCTGTGGCGGCTGGCAGCAGACGAGGCACGAGGCAGCTCCTAATTGCTCTGGGGCCCCAGATCCCTGCCCGAGTCTGTTGCCTCAGATGAGATGCTCGGCCGACCTGCCCGGGGCGGCCACTCCCCGACAAGAGGCCCCATCTCCGGTCGGCCCCGGCGTCAGCCTAGGGTGATGGGTAGGGTTTGAAAGTCACCTCTGCTCGCCAGGGTCTTGCCACCCTTGGAGCAGGCGAATCTGGGACCCTGCAGTCCCCCAGGGCCCGGTCCCCCTCCTCTCGGCATCTCTGTGTGACATAAAGGGCTTGTGCGTACCCTTCCACTTCAGCCAGGAGCCCCTCGGGTCCCAGAACATGCAGACTCGGCGAGGTGCACTCTGTGGCCTCACCTGACACCCCGCCCTGCCAGTGGGTACGAGCATGGCCTCAGGGGTCAAAGCCCCGGGCAAGCCGTTGGACCTCTGATTCCTGATGCCTCACCTGGGAATAAGGGCACAGAAAGGCCAGGTCGTGGGAGGTGCTGAGCCCAGGGTCCAGGGCAACGCAGACGACAGCCTTTAGCACACCCCTGGGGCTGGGTTCTCAGGTCCTGGCTGCTTCCCTGTCCCCAGCTGACCGGACGCCTCCCACCGCCCTGCCCCGCCCCTGCCCCTCTTGTTTTGTGGAAGCCACCCAGTCTGACACTGCCCCGTGCATGAACTGCTGCCTCTACCTGCCACCATGCAGCCCGGGTGCAGCCTGTGTTTGCATACCTCCAGGGACGGGGAGCTCACCTTCCAGGCGCAGCGGCCAGGACTCGCCTAGTCCCTGTGCTCTGCCTTTGTGCTCCAAGATCTCCCCTGTTCAGAGACAAAGCACTAAGGGCCCCGAAAGGAGCCCCTGCCCGTCACCTGGGAGAGGGACAATGCTGACCTGTGATTCTCCATCAGAGTGGCACCTCCCTCCTCGGTAGGGGACATCCTGTGAGGTTGACACCCTGAGCCTGCGGGCAGGGAAGGGGCAGGGGAAGTGGGGG
>JAQIFY010003327.1:0-12643 GCA_028533085.1 Varecia variegata | reverse complement strand
TTTTCTTAATATGTCAAACCAAAGAGTCAACGCTGCTGCCCGGGGAGTGTCTTCTGTTTGCTGATTCTTAAAGATACATCCCATGACTGATTTTCTTTCTTAAAGCACATTGGGAACACAGGCACAAATTCTTGCCATCTGCAAGAATCCCCAACTCACGGGCATGCTGAATTTCAAAGGCTGCAGGTCAGATGTTTGTAACTTAAAATATAATTTGCCTTGAGAAAAAAATTATAATAATGACACCTCACTTTTTATCATTTTATACCTTGTAGATATTGTATAGTTGTTGTGATTTCATTTGATCCTCACAACAACTTGGGGCAGAAAGCATTATTAATCCACATTATAGATGGTGGGGGAAAAAACTGACAAAGAAGCTAAGTCAAGTTCTTCAAAGTCATGGATCTAGCGAGTGGCACAGTCAGATCTCTAACCCACATCCTAGCGCTCTAACCTCTTCTTTTTCCTTGTAAACACACTTGCCCAGGTTCCTGGTGCAACACTTACAAGGATGTTTTACCCATGATCATTAATACTGCAATTTAGGAAAAATATTTGCCTTCTAATTTCAGGATTTGAGGCAGTCTATAGGCAACGATGTGAAATAAGCTTATCTGTTGAGACCTCTTTTCCTGTACCTCTGTTGCTCTTTTCACCAGCCCAACTCCAAGGATGCAAAATCAGATTGTCCAGATTTGTGGTTCAAGAATTGGTACTACAAAACAAACAAACCAACAGCAGCAACAACAAAACCCTAACACAAAAGAAAATTTAAACAAATGGAAAGGAAAGCGTTTCTTGCCTAAGGAAATGCGAAGGCCTAACAACATGAAGATGTCATTTCCCCCTAAGATAACCTTTATGTTAATACCCATGATACTCAAAGAAAAAAAATTGTGAAGGGAATAGCTGATGCTAAAGTTTTCTTAGAAAAATTAACAAACATGAGTAGGCTGAAATCTCTGAGAGAGAAGACAGTGGAAGGATTTGCCTTATGGGATTTGATAGCATGTTATGAGGAAGCCAGCTCCTTCCATCTCATAGTTCTAGCACCTTCCTCACACAGAGGCTTAAGGTGATCTAAGGTCACTGTGCTTGTCTTCATCAAGCCAGTACTGAATTTTGAGGGGACAAAAGTCTGGCTGTGTGCAGAGCAGGAGGAGCCAGACATAAGAGGAATGACTTAGTTGTATAAGAACAGTAGAGGGATTGTGGCTTTTAAGATTGAAGAAGACACATGTTGGTGTGGGCGTGGGGAAATAGACTCTCATCTATTGCTGGTGGGTACCTATCTTTCAGATATACATGTATGAAATATTATCTATACAAAGGTCTTCTTGAAAATCTGCTAATCCTTCAAATCTCCTGAACCCATACATTATCCAAAAGCTTCCAATTGCCCAAATTTCTCAATTTTCGGGAGCAGTGTGGACTTCAGGGGAGATCAGGGTGCAGGAAGACATTTTCTAGCATGCATTGTTTGTAAAGCACGTGTTTATAAGTTATAAGTGGACCAATCAGACATCCTAGTTTGTTCATACAATCCTGGTGCATGACTATTGTCCCAGTATAATTACAAAGAGCTCCTCTCATAGATGTCCTGATTTGGATCATAAACTATACGACCACCTTATTTATAAGGCAAGGACTACCTGTATTTTAGTGTGGCAAGGTAATAGCTTTGCTGGAAAACAGGCGTGTGACCTTGCATTCCTCTCTAACATAGGAAGAGGGTTCCCCACACCTCCAGCTCCCTCAGTATGAACTTCCCATGGATTGAGTCAAAGGCTTTCAGGGAGGCTGCCTGAGTTAGCCTTGGTCCCTACAAACAACATGGAATTCCTGAGTGTTCTGTCAAATGAGCCTCTTCTAAACCACCATTTATCTGATCAGAACAGCAGAGTGTGTGTGTGTGTGTGTGTGTGTGTGTGTGTGTATGTGTGTGAGCTCGTGCGCATGTGTATGGGTGTGGTAGCAACATAATTTTTCCATGGGTAAAAAAGAAAAGTGGAAATGCAGAGAGAAATGCTCTGCATTGCTGGAAGTGCTTCCTCCTTCTGTTTGCAACTCAGAGGGAGGAGAAGGAAGAGGTGGGGGAGGGGAGGGAGGAGAGAAGAGGGGACTAGAGGAGAGAGGAGCGGGAGGGAAGGGAGGGAAGCTGGGGAGGGAAAGATATTTAAAGCCTCTGCCCACTCCAGGGTCCTCTCGCTCCCCAGTCCCCAGGCATGCACTTCAGTGAGAGGCTCTGATAGGAAACCTGTTCTGGAAGAGGCAGCCTAAGTCTCTGAGGCTGCGGTACAGACCCGTGTGACGTGGCAGTTTCTATAGAGACGAGTCTCTTTCACAGGAGAAAGCAGATGCACAAAACCCTAGCAACCGGATGAAGCCTTTTTAAAAAAAAAAAAAAATATGAGGATTTTCTGGACTTGAATTCAAAAGGCCCCTCCCTGGCAAAGCAGCTTTATGACAAGCAGGAAAGGGCTGGCTAGTCTGTCCAGGAGCTGAGAATTTGGAAATACGATTGGAAAGCTGTTGTGGACTAGGGTGGGGAGAGGAAAGAAGAGCCATTGCTGCTTTCTGTGCCAGACTGGCTGGTTCCAGCCTAAATTCATCTTCCAGTGTCCTGTGTGGGAGCCCACCACCACCGCTAATTAATCCTTGAAATGATACCACTAGGGACAAAACCAAACTGCTACTGCTTCAGCAACCTCATCATGTCTTCCCTTTCACCTGGAAAATTCCAGGCATGTTTAGTAGGGAGGGATCAAGAGCTGAGGGGGTGCAAACCTGAGTGCTGTGTAACAGCGAACCTGCTTACTTGGTAGGAGGTAAATGCTCCATTTAGCTGATGTTTAATTCCTGCCTCTTCCCATCAAATCAGCTCAAACATCACATCTTGAGAGAAGTCTCCTCTCTTACTAAGAGATTGCATTTGGCTGCATGTAAAGAGACCCAGCTGAGTAGTTTAATCAACTAGGGGTTTATTTGCCACATAGGAAGAGGTCCAGAAGTGGGCAGTCCAGGAGGGCTGCCGGCTCCGCAATCATCCGCCTCCTGGATCCTCCTGCCTCTCTGCCTGGCCGCTGTTGGCATGTTTCATCCTCATGGCCACTTCATGGTCACAAGATGGCTGCTCCACCCCCAGCCAGCATTCCAGGCAGGAAAAAGAAGAAGGAAAAAATAAGGAGGAAGGGGTGGTGCCCACATCAAGAAGCAACACTTTCCCCAGAAGTCTGCAGCAGATTTCCACTTCCTTCTCGTTGGCCAGAGCCGGGTTGTGGCTCCAATCCTAAGCTCCAAGGGAAGCTGGGATATGTGGTTTTTAGCTGAGCAAACTGCCCCATGAACAAAACCGTAGCTACGTTTTAAGGGTGAGCTGAGAACCAGTGTGGGCAGACAACTAGCAGCATCTGCTGCACCTTCCCTGCTCATCTCTGCGCACCTCCTATCTCTAGTTTACGTCACCTCTTCCTGCTATATGGCCTCATGCAGTGGTGCGCTGGAAAGTGTTTAACAACTGGATCTCTGGGACAAAAAGAAAGGCACTGATTTGTAGTCTTTGCTGGTTTCCATGGCCCGCCTTGGCCAATTTCAAGCAACCAACATACATCATGGAGCTGGGAAGAGATACACAGTGACACATCATCCTATAGTATTTTCACCACGCAGATACAAAAGATTTAAATGACCTCAAAGGCATAGATAATAATAAACTATAAAATAATTAGGACTGATGAGTTTTAAATGTTTATTATCTTGTTTTTAATACAAGTTATTTAATTATAAGTTTATATCATTTAATTTTTAGTAGTAGCTGCATTTGACAAATGGCTCCCAACATTCCTGTAAACTTAACCATCGGCTTTCACCAGCCATAGCACACTGACTTCCACACGCCACTCCTTCATTGATCTCTGTGCGTTTCCTGCATTGTGCTCATCACAGTTTGTAATCATTGGGCTATTTGTGTGATTTGGTGTTTAATATTTGTTTCCCCTACTAGGCTGTAAGTTCCACTGAGGCAGTGTTTGTATCTGGTTTTGCTCACAATGTCTGGAACACAGCAGGTGCTCAACAAATATTTGAATGAATAAGTGAATCAATTCCATTTGGAACAAGGAGGTCCATGTATGCATGTATATATGTATAAATAAGTAAACAAATAAATAAATAAATGGGTGATTTCTGCTGCTTTTGCCCCCTCAACCCCCAAAAGATCTTGCACCTCAGCCTCTGGTTCTGTTTTCTCTTTTCCTCCAGGACTGGGTGTCCTTCTTTTAAATATCTTAGCTCCCGGACATTATTAAGGTACAAATGGGTATCAGAGCTTTGGAAGCTTTTTTTTTTTGACTTCTGTTGCTGGTGCTGATTACCTTCACAGAAAGACAGGTCCTGGAGCAGCTGGGTTTTATTTTATGGCTGCTCTAAAAGGGACAATTTGTTTTCTCTTATCCCCATGTCTACCGTGGATCTGATTCTTCAAGGAAGCCTCTCTGGAAGTTAGAGACTTTAGGAGTTCCATGAATTGGCAACACACAGCCTGGGGCCAAATGCCCACAGGACTAGTGACTTCTCTGTCCTGAAAGAAACTGGAGGCAAAGTACTACTTGGCTTTCCTCCCAGAAAAAAGGGTCTCTATCTCTGCTCTACAGACTACAGACATGCAGCAGAAAACTGCTACCACAGGCAGAGATTCTTGATTCAGGAGCACTCAGCTCCGCCCCACAGACCTCAGCTTCCCATTCAGCGCCTGACCTACAGGTCATCTTCTAGAAGATCGATGTCTGGTTGCTATTCTAACATAAGTCTAGCCTTTGCACAGACATCAGGAGCTCACGCCTCCATCCCCAGAGGTTAGGCAGGAATGAAACTATTGGAGAAATGGCAGCCCTACCCCCAAATATCTGGAGATAGGGAAGCACAGAAATGAAGTAAAGAAGAAAAATGAAGAATGGGGTAAAAGAGCACTGAATTTTCTTAGTTCTCATGACTGGTGCCAAAGCCAGAGAAAGGATAGGCTGGAATATTTCCTGCATGTATCTCCAAGTTGGGATCTAACCTCAAGACTCTGGCCACTCTCAAGATTTTCTGAGTCCTGCATCCAGTCAATTGGCTTGAAAATTGCTCCTCATATGCTTCCACTAAAGCCAAACCCCACAAGGGATGGGTTTCAGGGCATATTGCCTGTACCACATTAACAAATGAGACATAAATGTTGCCAAGTACTTAGAGGATGTGGTGACCCTTGATGTTGTATTTTAGGACTAACCACTACAGACTGAGCTATTTTGGATGTGTGCACTCAGGAAAAGCTTCAAGAAAGTCTAGCATATTACTTGCTCACCTAAGATGGAAAAGTCTGGCTTTCTGAAAACAAAAGCAGGATGGCACCAGCATCCTGATTTTCAGGATGTGAGTAAACTAGATTTATCAAAATGACATTAGTAAGAGTCCATGACTTGATTTATTAAAAACACTCTTGGACTCCTTAACCACTTTCAGGGAGTGGAAGGTTCTCATGCATATGGAGAGACTTAGTTCCAGGTACCTGATGTGGAGCAAATGAAGTTCATATTTACTGTGAAGGAGCTGTTAGCCAAGCCTGGGGTCCCAGTGTGCATGAAAACCTCTAAGATTGTTAGACATCAGCTGTAAGAGCCAAAGGAAGTGCGGAAGATAGTTGGTTTTCGCAGGCTAATAGACAACCTGCCCTCTAGTGGCGGATACCTGAATTGCAGGCCCAGTGTCTTGGAGGACCCAATCAACAAAAGAAAGGAAATATGTCTCATAAATTCAACTATTACCACAACTTACATTTTTATGGGACTTGCCATTTTAAAAGTTCTTTCACATACAGTCTCTCTGGAGTCTCACAACTTCCCTGTGAAAATAGCTGGTATTTCCTTTTGCAGATGGAGATATAAAGGATAAGCTATTTACTCCCTCCCATGTGGCTATTAATGGACTCAGGCCTCCTGACTTCAAATTTAAGCCTCTTTCCACCACATCATGCTTCTTCCCTCTTCTGACCATTAAAATTAACTTGTTTTGTGCCCATTCAGGTCTTAGATGGCTACAATGTGAAAATGAACATGATTGTCACTTGTCTAGTCACTGTTTTGTCTGTCTTCCAGGTACCAGTTCTGGAAACAGTGGCTTTGAAAGGCAATGCTTTAACCTTAAGAGATAAATGATAAAAATTTCACCTTCTATTGATGACAGGTAGAGGAGAGGTTTCCAACTTGAAAAGCCAAATCTTGGAAGCAGCCTCCAATTACTCTCCTGAGCCAGACTAGAGTTGGAAGTAAACTAAAGTTCCAAAGTTCAAAAGATACTCTTGTTCCTGAAATTTCCCTCTTGTATGTGAGCTGATGTGTGTTATTCCTTTAGAAGGTAAAATGGCTCTTATTTAGCAATCGGGACTAGGGATTACAATGCAAATAACACTGGGAGAGATAATACATTGGCTTAAATTTTTGGTAGGTTGGAAATGATTGATTTCCTGAGAGGCATTTTTCTGGACTCTGGCAGGGGTGAAGAGAGATGCAGAATGCCACGTAGAGGGCAAGAGTGGAGAACGGTGGTGCAGAAGACCATTTCTGAAGATGCCACAATTTGCCTTGCTTGCAGGACTTTCTCCTGGGACGTATGCCAGCCTCAGCTGTCCCTCCCTCCACCCCCATCCCCTCTCACCTTGGACCTAGGCTGCCCAGGTAGAGTTTCAGCCACTTAGGTTGCCTGGCCTGACCTCAGGATGAACTCTGCACTCAGCTCTTAGCTCACCAGACTGCTCCATTCTCTTCTCTTTCATGGCTCCTTGGAGGACCATTGAGGGAGAAGACACAGGAAAGGAGGAAGCTGTTGCAAGTGTCTCTGCATCCTCTGGTGCTCCGGAGAGTATATTTGAGCTTTCTCTCCTGGATCTTAAGGAGAATAGGATATTGAATTAAAGACAGTTGGAAGGCCCATTTGATTGGCATACAGCAGAAAGAACAGTTTTCTTTTCAAGGAAAGTATGAGAGTGGGCATTCATGTATTTGTCAATATGTGAGAAGAGAGCAAAGAGAATATTTTTGATATATTCAATCACTCTAAAATAAAAGTTACCCATATTACAAGCATTCCCCCTCAGGCACACAAACACACACAGGTGTGTGTACACACACACACTCCTAACGGCTCTGACAACTTACCGCTAGCCAATGGGCCAATGGGCTCCTTTCTGAATGGACTGGCATCTCCTGAACTTTGTGTCACAGGCCTTGTCTTTCCCATGACCCAGAATAGACAGGAGAAGAAAGTGGCCAGACAGAGAGCTTGGCCCCCTTCTCCACTGGCTCATATGGTGCCCAGGGTTACACCCCCAAGGGCCTGCCTCTCTCCACAGGGCCCAAGGCACCAGCCGCTGCCCGGCACAGACCAGGCACTGAGAGTGACGAGGCTCAGCCAGCTACCTGGAAGGGAAGTCCTTCCTTACATTTGAATTGCTTTCTCATTTTTAAGTACACAGCAAGCTGCTGCCCCAGCTTTGGATGGCAATTGCTCTTTTTCATGTACTTAGATCCTTTTCAACATCCAGCCACCAAGCTACAGACCCCCAGGAAAGACACCAGGCAAAACTGTGCAGTATGTCCTTAGCCTGGCTCCTGCTTCTGTGGGAAGCTTGACCAGAGGGGAGAGGAAAAGAACCTGAAGACTCAGTCACTGGCTGAACGCCCACCCTGCCGATGCCACCGCCCGGGGCTAACTTAGGGGAGTGTTTGTTATACTCTGGTCTGATTTGAACTCCTTGAAACTCTGTCACTCATCTCACATATCCCAGGACTAACCACAAAGTAAGTGCTTTGGCAAAGCAGAAAGGGTGGGGAAAGTTGCTGAACTCTGAAGTAAGAAAACACTTAGGAGGAAAAGAAAGAGGTGGGCAGTGGCTTGAATGGAAAGAGACCAAGGGAAATAAATTGCTCCTCTGATGACAACGGCACCAAATAAATGGGCTCGTCCCCTGCTGCAAGGCAGCAAGCAGCTCCTCAAGGCATTCTTCCTCCAAGCCTGCTGCAGTCCAGAATGGAGGGGCTGGGGCGTGGTGTTTCGCTAGATAAGCGGTAGGAAAACTTGCTTGATTCCATCAAATGCTTTTGCTGATTAAAGACTTAGAAGCTGCTAAAGTTCTTTAACTCCTGCATTTACCAAACAGACATGATACGTGTGATGGAGCAAACACCTATCTACATTTAAAGGGAGTATGAAAGATGTGATCCTATAATCGCACCCAGCAGATACCCTGGAGCTGGGGCCAGCCACTCTCTTGAAGAGGATGAGGTCCTGGAATCTGACCAGGAAATGGGGTGCAAGCATGAGTCCCAGGGCAGAAAGTGAGAGACATGGAACCACTGATGGACATTAAAAATAATGTTCTGCTTCAGGTGGAATCACTGTCCGCTGTGAGCTGCAAAAGGAAGGCAAATACATCTTCTCTGAAGCCCATACCGATGCAAGGACAGCATCCTGGGTGGGCCTGTGAGAAGGGAAGGGAGGAGGAACAACCAGGCCTAGGGCGAAATGGCCTTCTGGCCTGAATATCAACACCCTAACTCTTGGTCAGGGGCCTGGGCCTGGGCTGATGGCCGAAGCTCCCCTCAGGAAGAGGTGATTCTTGCAGGTGAGAGGCCAGATTGTGGGAAAAAAGAGAGTCTACCACCCAGGTAGCAGCCTCAACACCTACTCTGAGGAAGGCCCAGGACCAGACCTTGGCTGGATCAGGGCAATACCCCAGACTCAGTCAAACAAATCGGAGGGAGCCCTGAGGGTCTCAATTGAGAAAGTACAATCCTTTCTTTATGCCCAGATATCCTTTTATTCCAAGGCACAATGTTTCTCTCAAGAAGATAGAACCTGGGAAATTATCTTTCCTAACACCATAAAATCTCAGATCAGAATGCAGCTATGCACCCCTAAGACCTTCTTCCTCATTCACAGATGAGGGAGTGGAGGTCGAGGCCCCACAGTTAGTGGCAGAGCCAGGACTGGAGCCTAGGTTTCCTCGTCCCATCCAGCCCTCACCCAGCCCTGCTGCATCTGCTCTGTGCTCCTGCAGGAACTCCCAGCCAGCCCACCAGGCACCACGCACAGAGAAGTTGTTTTAATAAACTATTATTTAGTGCAGTTTTTGGATTCATAGCAAAATTGAGAGGAAGGCACAGAGATTTCCCATATATCCCTCGTCCCCACACAGGTATGACCATCCCATCATCAACATCCTCCACCAGAGTGGTGCGTTTGCTACAATGGATGAAGCTACATTGACATACCATTATCACCCAAAGTCCATAGTTTACATTAGGGTTCACTCTTGGTGTTGTTCATTCTGTGAGTTGGGACAGCTGCATAATAATGTGTATCCACTGTTATAGTATCATACGAAGGAGTTTCACTGCCCTAAAAATCCTCCCACAGGAAATTTTCATGACAATCGCTACAACAAAGAACCAATCGCAACAACAACAACAAAAAACCAATCACAAGGCTTAGTTGCTGTTGGTCTGGGGATCTCTCTGGCGCACAGCTGGCCGGGTGCTCTCTGGCTTGAAGACTTCCCCCGGATCCTTTGTTACTGGCACCCAGGATGAAAATGCCTCGGTATATATATGCAGGTCCAGCACTGGGATGTGGGCACCTCAGACTGACAGATAGGGTCAGGGCAAGACCACGTTGTGACGTGCAGATGATATTGTAGACAAAGTTTGCCTTTGGACTCTCCTGCTTCCACTCCGACATCCCGCCTTCCTCCAGCACATCTACTTCCTCTACGTCTTTCTTGTAGCTCAGTGAACGTCTCTCATCCTACCTAAGACTCTCAGTGCCCTTGTGCATTATATTCTCTTCTGACTATCAAAAAGTCCTCCCAGGAAGGGACTCAAGGTCAATTATTTGCTATTCAGTGTCAACTGAAACCAGCACATTTCCCTTTCCAGGGGCACTCACACCATGGGCCTTAGCTCTCCTTGTATAATGAAAATTTTTGTCTTAAAAATTTGGGGTTTCTAAGAGCAGGGGGAAGGAATAAGGCCCTTCCCTGTGTCTTTGAAGTCACCCCAAATAGTACCTGCTTCTTCTATTTTGCATAGTTCAGGTCTGATCTCTCCTCAGCCAGAGACAATGGTGAAGAGCCAACACAGGATGTGACTAGAGAGGGGGAGTCAAACTAGAAATGGTCATTTGGAGCAAAAACTAAAGTTTTATTTTTCCAAAATATACAGTGGGTAAGAACTGTATCCCTGGCTCTCAGTGCTGACATGCACATGTGCTAGTGTTAAAAAAGAGCGAGCTCTGGGAAGACCTGGATCCTAATCCTGGCTCTATGTAAAAGGAGCTGGATGACTTTGCAAGTCATCTAGTTCTCTGAGCCTTGATTTCTTCCTCTTTAAAATGTTCCAGCTCCAGCATTCTATAGTTTAGAGGAGAAACTAAGCAAACCAGATGGATCCAGGGTGCCAGGATTTTCATATCCCTGGCTTTTGACAAAGGTGACTAAGGTGGCGTGAAGAAGCTGTTTTCACCAAACCTTGGCCTGCCCTATTTCATCAAGGAGGTGCTAATGCCCAGCAGATTGCAAATGCCACCTTGACAAAGAACCCAGCTCCATTTTAAAAGGAAAGCATATTGATTTTTGGAATAGCCATTTCCTAGTGTATGTGACTTTGAGCCAAATCAAGGAAATTTATGCAAGTTCAGCTTAATCTTATAAAATTTTTAAATCAATAAGAGCTGCCTCAAAGAGCCTGGTTATCACAATGGCTCAAAAAGACAGATACAAGGATATTTATGCTGGTTTTTAATGCAACAGTTAAAGCAAGTCATATAACAGAGGAGAGGTCTGAGCTGCTATATCTTGTGGAAAGCACCCAGGCCTGGAATTAGAATCAGGTCTCTAAGATACAACTTCTGACTCTGATGTCAGTCATAGGTAAGCATCATCACTAATATCTGGCTTGCTGACTATTGTAACCAATGCCTGGCATATAGCAGGTACTCAATAAATATTTTTTGAATCCATATCTTGTAATATCACTTAATCATTAAGCCTCAGCTTTCCTTTCTTACCTACTCTTTCATGTGATCCCTTCCTCAGTCCACCTATCCCATCTCCTTGTCTGGGTCACCACTGTCTCGCCTACTTGTTGCAGTGGGCTCCTAACACCCACATTGCCTCTGGTCTTGCACCCATCTAATCCATTCTTCACACTGCAGCCAGAGTAATCTTTCTGAATTGGAAATCTGATCATGTTACTGAGTATTTAAAAGTCAGTCTTGTAAACTGTCAAATTTATTAGCATAAAATTGTTCATAATGTACACTTATTTTCTTTTAATGTCTGTAGGATCTGTAGTGATGTCTCTTTATGCCCAACACATGATATCATTTAGTAAATGTTCCATATTTTCTTGAAAAGAATATATTCCCATGGGTGTGAGATAAAAACTTACCTGTTGGGTTATAATGAACACTATTCTGTGATAAACACACCAAAATCCCTGACCTAAGCATTATACAAGATATCCAGGTAACAAAAACACTTGTACCCCCTTAGAAAAAAGAATAATATTCAAAAAGATGAAAAAAAGGAAAAGAAAAAGAAGAAAAGAAAAGAAAAAAGAAAAGAGAAAAGAAAAGAATATATTCTGAAGTTGTTTGGTACAGTGTTCAAGTAGGTCAAGTAGTTAGTATTGTACTGGAGATCCAATCCAGTCCAACAATAAGCTTAGCAAAAAGGAGGTATAAAGATTGGAAAGGAAGAAATAAAACTAGCATTATTTACAGACTACATGATTGCATACATAAATAATTCAAAAGAATCAATAGAAAAACTTTTAAAATTAATAAATAATAATAGCACTCTACACAAGGCCAATATATAGGAATCACTTGTATATACTAGCAACAAACAATTAGAAAATGAAAAAAAATTTCAAATGCCATTTTACAGTAGCTTAAAAAAATTCAAATGTCTAGGAATAAAACTAACATAAGATGCACAAGATCCATAAAACATAGAGAGAAATTTTTAAAGCCCTAAATAGATGGGTAGATATACCAAGTTCATGAATTAGAAGGTGTATATATATTTTTTGATATTGTTATTATGATGTTAATTTTTCCTAAATTGATCTACCAAAGAAACGCAACTCCCAGTCCAAACCACAGCAGGCTTTTTTGTAGAAATTACTAAAATTCTAAAATTTACATAGACATGTACAAAATATACAATAGTCAAAATAATTTTGAAAGAAAAAGGACAAATCTGGAAGACTTACATGATTTCGAGATTTACTATAAAATTATAGCAATCAAGTCAATATGGTATTGTCATAAGGATCAAAAAATAGGCTAATGGGACATATTACAGTCCATAAATAGACCCATATATATATGATTAATTGAATTTTTTTTATTTCAGCTTATGATTGGGGGTACAAAAGTTCTGGTTAGATATATTGCCCATGCCCCTCCCATCGCCCCGACTCTGAGCTTCAAGCATGTCCATTCCCCAGACAGTGCACATCGCACTCATCATGTAGGTATACACCCATCCCCTCCCCACCCCCATCCCCCCAAGTCAGAACTTCAAGCGTGTCCATTCCCC
>JAQIFY010003326.1:0-12644 GCA_028533085.1 Varecia variegata | reverse complement strand
ATGCTGAGCATTTTTTCATGTTTCTTGGCCATTAGTTTATCTTCTTTCAACTACTATATTTTAAAGAGTGCAAAATTTCAATGGATATTCTGATAATAAATTTTTAAAAGAATGAGGTGAGGATGTAAAGAAATTGGAACCCTCACACACTGTTGGTGGAATGTAAAATTGTTCCACTATTGTGAAAAATAGTTTATGATACATCCAAAGTTAAATAAAATTACCACATGATCCTGCAATTCTACTCTAAGACATATGCCAAAAAAAAAATGAAAACAGATACTCGAAAAAGTACATATGTACATACTTCCATAGCAACAGTCTTCACAATAGTCAAGATACAGAATCAACCTAAGTGTCCATCAACAGATGAATAAAGAAAATGTGGTATATATACAAAAGGGACTACTTTTCAGCCACAAAAAGAACAAAATCCTGTTACTTGTGACAACATGGATAAACCTGAAAGACATGTTAAGTGAAATAAGCCAGGCACAGAAAGTCAAAGCAATTTTGCATTTAACAGTCTAGAATTTTGAACATTTTACTGATATATATTATTTAAAGACTATCTAGGTATAATCATTTCTATTTTATTAACCATTTTGTTTAAATTACTACTTGAAGAGTCATGAGAGTACAGTTTGATCATTTCTTTTTATTTTATTGTTCAAATTATTTTAATGCAGAGAATTAGTACAATTTAATGATTATAAGGCTAGCCTCATGTTCCGGTATATCTGTTCAAATTGAAGTTCTACATCTTATAAGCAGAGTGACTTAGATCAAGTTACTTCACTTCTTTGTGCCTCAGTTACTCATAAGTAAAATAAAATAAGAGTTATATTTATTATAGGGTTGTGATGATTGGAGATATATATATATATATATAAAAGCATTTAGTACAAACAAAAGAACATATATATGAAGGTTAAAAAGAATAATAAAATAAACTGGTTTTCAACAACAAACTGAAAAATAGAGTATTATTAATTTGACATTCTATGTATTAACATTGTCTCACTGCAACGCAAGTGTAACTATAACCCAAATTCTGTGTTTTTCTTAATTTTCATTTTAGTTTTGCTGAGGAACATTAGATTTTTTTAAAATTTCAGAATATTACAGGGGTACTAATGTTTTGATTGCATGTTTTGCTTTTGTGAAGTTTGAGTCAAAGTTGTAAGTGTGCCCATCACCAAGGTAGCGTGCATTGTACCTGTTAGGTGTAAATTTACCCATCCCTTCCTCCCTCCCCCCTATTTGATTTCCATTGAATTTTATTACCATATGTGCACGTGAGTGTTGATTGATTAGTTCCAATTTAATAGTCAGTACATATGGTGTTTGTTTTTCCATTCTTACGATGCTTTGCTTAGAAGAATGTCTCTAGTTCACAACTGGCCAATAAACAGGAAAAATGCTCAAAGTCTTTAATCATCAGGGAGAGGAACTTTAGTTTTAATTGACCTTTATTATTTAGCTTGTGTATTTGTGAATTGTGTATAAATGGAATACTGCTCTGAGTAATCCTGTCTTGCTTTTGATATCCAATGATATGTTTTTGATGTTCATTCATATCGATGTTTATAGTAGGAAGTTAATTTTTATTATGTAGTATTTCATTGTGTGCATACACCAAAACCTATTTATCTATTCCCATGTTTATGGTCATTTTGGGTTTTTGTAATTTTGTGTTCAGCAATTCCATAAATAATTTTTACAGGTCTTCTGGCACACATGATCAAGAGTTCTCCAAGTTATTTACCTAGAAATAGATTCTGAGTCTTGAATTTGCTCATACTTAGCTGCACAAGATAATGGTAAATTATATTTTCCAAGTACTATATTAATTTACTCTCCCACCAGCTATATGACAGTTCTTGTTGCTCCACCTTCTAGCTAACATGTGGTATTATCAGACCTTCTTTTCTTTCTTTTATTTTCAAACTGTTTAGTGCGAAATGTCATTTCATTATGACTGAAATTTGCATTTCCCAGATTACTAATAAGGCAGAACTTTTTTCCCCCATTTTTGCATTGCCCCTGAATGTTACTTCTTCTGCAAACTATTCTGTATGTGAAATCAGCATAAAGTTTATATTTGGTCTCCTCTGTTCTTTTAGATTATATTGATATGTTATAATTTAAGGGGGAACCAAAATAAGAAATTTCTATAAAAAGCAAAGAAAAATTTACAAATTTTCCTAAAAATATGTGAAATTTGGATGTGTTGTGGTTATTTTTATTACTGAAGGACTTTTAGCTTATGAATAATTTTAGGCATCGGTTTACAGTGTTGAGTTATGACTACCTTATAATCAAGTGATTATCTGCAGACAAGCTTCTTGAATTGATCATACTTTAATCAACTCTGAATTCTCACAGAGACTGACACATAGCGGCAGCTCAATATAAATATTTTTAAATAAACCAATTGATTCTCTTAATGTAAAACATGAAGTGCTATGAAATAATAAACATAAATGAAGTTAAAGTTAAACATTCTTACATAACATCCATCAGTGGGTCAGTATTTTTCAAGTTATATAAACATTACATTTAGAGGGAAGAGCTAATATTACATAATATATGATACCCTGATGAAATATCTTTGTTCAGGAATTTAGATGGATCATTTAACAGTGAATAAAAGATGTAGCTTTTTTCTGGCTTCTCATCATGCCCATTGCAGAATATTTTCTGTGTTGAAAATAGACAAGAACTTGACTTTAAATAGCACTTTCTATTTTCTAGTATTGTTAAGTACACCCTGAGCAGTGACTTAAAGTGATGAGCTTAGAATGACTAGGCAAGCAATGGGAGAAGAGACCATTACTTATTTGTACACTAAAATCATTTTATTGGAAGATAGAAAAATGTTAGAACATCAAAATTCGTATTTACAGAGCATCCAATTTGCATATTCTCAATTTTTCTTCTATATGGCATTAATCAACGCAAAGTAGTATTTGGTTATATTAAAGTCTACCTTTAAAAGTTTCATATTTAAACAGTATATTAACTGTAGTCCATCATTTGATGAAATAAAGTTATTTCTTTATAATTTGATGTACTCATCACTCAGAAAAGAGATTTTAGTAATATGCCTTAGCATACAGACCATAGTCATAAATTACAATTTTTTCTACATCCGTTGAAACAATTTTTCCCCAGTATGTTTTATTTCTAGTTTGACAATGACAATTGTGTTTGGTGATTTAGCAAAACACATCAGTTGAATTATCACTTTATATCACCAAAATTCTGAATTGATATTTGATGGATCAATTTTTATATCCTTGCTTTAGTTTCCACAACTGTATCATGGAAATAATATTAGTTATCTCATAACTTTTTTGAAGTGTTTGGAGGATATACACATTAATATTCTTTAAGCATCTGGGAGCGAGGTGTGCAATTCAAGTTCATGTAATAAAAGTAAGACAGATTATACTGTTAAAAGCTACAACAAACTGCCGGTGACTTTTAAAATTGCTGTCACTTCTCAGAAAATTTAAAATTGGTGACAAAGAATTTCTTGGCAATTTATAAAGGGAAAACTAATCTTAATGTTTTTCTTCATGAAGGTAGTATTCAATAATAAAAACCAGGCATTAACCAAACTTTTCCACCATGATCTAACTGCCAGGAAATAGCTTAAGTGAGGTTTTGCTCTGCTAGTTCTTTTAGAAGATGTGAATTTGCTTATAGTTCTGTGGGAACCTTTTTGAGTATAGCCTCTTGCCGGAAGCTCAGAATTATTTAGTGCTGACTGTAATTGCATCTTGGAGGAGGTAACTGACAGCATGTTGACTCGCATTGCCAAAAATAAAGCTTTTAGGTTTCCTGCGAGCACATTTAAATATACTGGTTTTTGCTTGAAGATTATCTAGCCTGCCAAAGAATCCCTTGGCTTTTTAAATAGAAAAATATATTTATAAGTGTGAGGTGTTGAAATCTTAAAAAGATTTCCAATAACCTGAAAGCTAGAAAATTAGAAGAATAATAGTTTATAGTAATTCAAAAAGTTTTGATAATGCTAAGATGTTAATTTCCTTTTAGCATCGTTCATGAAAAATTCTTGTGCAAACAAAAATTGAAAATTGTCAGAATATTCAGATCTATGCAAATATAAAAATTATGCCAACTTCTTATTTTTGGGCACATTACATCCAATATTAATTCCTGCATATTACTAAAAATTACAATGAATTATTTTTCTGGTAACTGATACATTTTTGTCTCTGGAAATCTATTACTGCCTTATGTAAACTATCTCTTTGTTACGTTTTGCACTCCATACTCACATAAGGAAAAATTAGCATAATTCTTCAGCATATAGAGCAATGAATTTGTTGTTTTTTATCTTTACTAAGAAGGCCAATTACGCCCTAGGAACTGGTAGGAAAATGAATCATCTGTCATCATCACTTTCATGCAAAGGAGTGTATTTCCATCTTGAATTCATTTGTTCAATCTACCTATGAGTCATTCCTGGTAATTTTTTGGTGGGTAAGAAGTCACAGGGATAACCTAAGCTTGGAAGCACAATTTTTAATATAAAACCAGGTCCAGAACTGGAAGATAATCATAAGAAAGCCATGCACTATTTCTGTACTTTAGATTTATATCAGAACATGAAATTTTAAAATTTTATTTTACTATGTTGGTTCTCTTTACTATATCAGTGCTATACATAACTTGTGTATAATTGACTACCATAAATAAGTAGAAAACTTTGACATTATAGATTTCTAAATTTTCAAAAAGTATTTCCTGAAGTCATTACTAAATTATGCGTGGGTTACTTACAAAATAATTTAACTCCATTGTACTGCGTTGTTGTGTGTGTAATTTAATTATTCTTTTCTATTGTCCATCAGCCCATTAACTATTCCTGCTGTCCATTTGCATGTGATTAAGAAATGTAGTGGCAGAAATACTGATAGAATAGCGAGAAGAGCTACAGCAAATAAATTAGTAATACAATCCTAAAGACAAAGGAAATACTATGTGTATATTCCTGGCTCTAGTCATTTAAAGAATGTATTGATAATTTTAATTTTAATATTAGTGAAAAATGCCATATATATACTCAAAGGAAAACATTACTTCTTGATATCAAATCTTTACCCAAACTAAAGTGTGGAAATTACTGTTTCAGTGATAATGACTCTAGAAAAAAGTTTGCAAATGAGCATGTGGGTTTTTTCACTTGTAATTAGAATCATCTGGAATTACATTGACACTGCTACATTTTGAGTTTGAGAAACCACATGACTTGGTGCCTCATAAACTACCTCTGCTGTATGAGTATAAACCAATGATCCCTAACTAGATCGGAATTATAATCAAATGGAAAAAATTATGTTCAAGAATGCCAATAAAATCGGCCCTCCATATGGAGGGTTCTGCATCCAGGCATTCAACCAACCATAGGTAGATCTAAAATATTAGGAAAAATAAACAGACACAAAATAACAATACAGCAATAAAAATAACACATAAAAAAGCACTATAGTATAAAAACTGTTTACATAACATTTACAGTGTATTAGGTACTACAAGTATTCTAGAGATGATATAAAGTATACAGGAAGATGTGTGTAGGTTACAGGCAAATAGTAGGCCATTTTATATAAGGGACTTGAACATCTGTGGAGGGTAGCCATAAGGGTCCTGGAACCAATCCCTCAAGGAAATGAGGGAGGTAGGATTGCAGCCCTTTTCAGAGGAGAAGTATGATTTAAAATAAAGCTGGTATTATTCTCACTCATTCCTGGTTTCCTAACTTTCCTTCCCTTTACTAAGCAATGGGTCTCAGTGGTATCAGCTGAGATTCAAAATTATAATCTTCTCCTTGAGGTGAATGATTCAAACTAAGAATATTATTAATTAAACTCATTCATGATCTATTTCATTCTAACATTCTCCTAAACCTAGTTATTTATTTTTAAGGGCTTTATTTAAAATGCTTCCAATGACATCAAAAAAATTGAAGGTATCAATGCAAAACAGAATCTTCTTCAAAGGTTCAAATAAACAGGGTCATTACATATCATGTTAATCTTACCATTGGTTACATTCTGGTGTAATTGTGTGATTTGCAGCCAAAAGTCATTTTCTATCAGGTATAAACTAAGAAATCACTGGGTTGTGTCTTATTAGACTTGCCTTTCTAGAAGAACTGTGAATGATGGTATGTATAATCTATGCACATAAGACCAGTGAGGAAGTTAACCACACTTAGCTGTTCTTTGCTTTTTCCCCCTAACCAGCTGAAAGACTCTAAGTTCCTGACTACATTTAGTACTGTGTTCATTAATTTTTGTTAAATCTATCAATAATTGATATATTTTTATATATCTACATATATATTTACATATATTTAATTATATATATCACTTATATAACTATAAAAGTACTTAAATATTACAAATAAAGCTAAAGTCCTCTTTGTCTTGGCATAAAACATGGTCTTCTTTCATGAGATAAGCACTGTTTGGTTGATATGATATCCTTTCTTGCTTTATTTTTCAAAAAATAAATGATATCATTCTGTATGTGTAATTGGCAGCATGTATTTTACACTGAAAAACATCTGTCAGACCTTTCTATGTAAGAACATGTAAATTGATCCCATTCTCTTTAAGTATTAATACCAAATAGTATCTGATGGCATAATTTTACTACATTTAATAATCGCTGTCTTTGTGGGCAATTTTATTTCTGGTATAAATAACAATGCAATAGATATTCTTGTACATGGGTCATAATTTATGCATATTATTTGTTTTTTTTTCCTAAATGCTACCAAATTGCCTGCCAATTTTGCCTTCATCATGTATCTTGACCACAGCAGTATATGAGAGGATTCTTTCTCCACATACCCACCAACACTTCATATTATTTAAAATTTATGTTTGAAAAAATCAAATGAATGAAAAATGCTAAGAATAACTAATTTGTATTCTCAGTTACTAATGAGATGGAATTTTCCCCACGTTTATGTCTATGAGTTCTTTCCGTTCTGTGAATTGCATTGTCTTTTCTTATTTTAGTATTTCTCTTTGATGTTCTGCAGCCTTAATATCATGTGTCTAGTGAAGATTGACTTTTATTTATCATCCTTGATATTTTTGGTGCATTTTTAAAATCCAAAGGCTATTTCTTACTTTAGTTCTGTACTGTTCCTAATTATTTTGTTTTCAAACATGTCTTCAACACATGCCCACCTTTCTATTTTTCCAAAACCCTATTTAGAATTATTTTGTAGCTTCAATCCATCTGCATGTTCCTTACACGCTCTTTCAAATTTTTATCTCTGTGTTTTTTCTATATAGAGTTTCAGGTGACTTCCTCAGAACTGCCTTCTAATTACTAATTCTCTCTTTTTGCTTAGTCTACTATTGAATTTAGAAGTGTTTTATTTTTTAAAAATATTTTAAGTTCACAACTTCTAATTGGCTGTTATACATTTCTAATTGATCCTAGTTTTTGTCTTTCTGTGTTTGTACCATACCTTTGCCTTCTTTGGGGTGAATACCACTCTTTCATTTATCTCTTATAGCACCTACAAGAAGCTTATTTTAAATTTTTTTTTCAAATTGTTCCATAAATATACTTTAATCTGAAGTGAAATTGTGACTCATTTGACATATTTTTGTGTTTATATTATTTTTTGTACTTCTTTTAATTTGTTAATTATATAATAATTGCATAAAAAACAGATGTACAGTGCAAGAATATTTAAAAGCAAATACCCATAAAGCCACCACTAAATAAATAGAAATAGAACTTTAATCTCTATTCCTTTAAATCAGAGTGGAAAAGAAATTTTTTCAAAGTATGTGCTATTATAAAAATGATTTTATATGAATTTGGGATTTTTTCAAAGCCTGATAAAAAGTAATCTTGAAAAATCTTTCACATATGCTTCAGAAAAATAGGTTATCCAGTTCTATGTATGTCTTTAAATTAAACTTTATTAATCTTATTATTATAAGTCTCTGTCTCTGTCTCTGTCTCTCTCTTTCCCTGCTCTGTTTCTTGCACATTTATGCTCTGACTCTCCCTCTCAAGTTGCTGCTGGTTTTAATCTAAGCCTGTGCCTACTTTAGGATATATTGGTAGACCTAAAGGTTTAGGCAAAAGTTCTTGTTCAACAGATTGCGGCTGCAGGTTGAAGAACAAAGGTGTCCTAAGGGGGATGTGAGGTAATTTATAAAGTAGTGGGTGGACATTCAGCACAGATAATATCATAAGGAAATTATGTGGAATAAACTCTGCTGCTTACATCTGTGGCTTCAGACTTCCATCAGTTGCATTTGTTTATGCCCTCCAAATCCACAGCTAGCTGGGGTAGGGTGGTGCTGAGCCCATACAGACTTGAGGTGGAGCAGATCATTTGTGATGAGTTTAGCTGAGCCACAAACCTATAACACTTCTCTTTGCACTGTTGCACTATCCTACCTTTTATGCTGCTGGTGATTCATATGAAAATTGCTCCAAGACCTTTAATTGTTAAAGATTAATTTTCCTTGACTCCCTTCTCGTTATCTTAGAGATCTGTTTATTTATCTATTAATTTTTCTACAACTGCAATTTGGAGACCCTGGTATGTATACAATTCCACTGCCCAAGAGTACAAAGAGAGTCATTGCACATCTTGGCTGGGGCTGTGGGTAATTGTGGTTGGAGATATCCTCCTTTTTTGTTAATTGCCGATTCATGGTAATTATAATTTGACTTTAAAAAAAATTGAGGTAAACTCTGTGATTTAGCTTTACTTGGTTGTGTGGATGCATCAATGTGCATCCAACTTGTGCATCCACAAAATGAGTGAACTTTTAAAAATCTGCTTTTGTGGCATTCAGTATAAATGTCTGACAATTTCATCTAAATTCTAAAAAGCATGTTGCAAACAGCCTTCCAAGAATGACCTTCAATAACTCTTGCCCTTATATAATTCCCTCATTTGTGATCTGATGGGACATCTCTCCTATGACTACCTCACATGGCAAGAGGGAGTTTGCAAATGTAAACAAGGTTACTAATCAGTTGACCCAGGCTCCTTAAGATATGGAGGTTATCTGGGTTCACCAGGCCCAAATAGGTGAGCCCTTTAAAAGCAGAAAGTTTTCTGTAGCTGGTGGCAGAAGAGGAAGTCAGAGAGATTCAGGTAATGAAGAGCACTTGATGGGCCATTGCTGCTTGAAAGATGAAGGGGCCACATGAGAAGAAATGCAGGTGATACTTAGGAGCCAAAAGTGGCTCCCAATTGGCAATCAGCACGAAAAAAGGGACCTCAGACCTGCAGCCACAATAAACTCTATTCTCTCAACAATATGAATAAGCCTGGAAATAATTTTTTCCCCAGAGCCTCCAGATAAGAGCCCAGTCTGGCCACGACTTTGATAATGACCTTGTGAAACCCTAAGCAGGGAGCTTTTGAACTGAAGAATTGTGAACTAATAAATGGGTTTTTTTTTAAGCTGCTAAAGTTGTGGTAATTTTTTTATGAAACAGTGGAAAATGAATACAAGGCATATTCAAGACAGTCTTCTTGGAAACTTGGAAAGCACACACCTATCCCTGTAGAACTATTTTCATGTCAGAAAGATGCCATGTAGCAGCTCCCCTTTCCACGGTGATCCCATTTAGCTCTACTGTTTTCTAATTTCTAATCCCTTTATTGAATCTGTCGAGACCTTCTCTGCCACGTAGCTCTTACTGTCTCCTGCCCTGATCCGCCAACCTCGATTTCCATTAACCATCTGATCAGATTTGCAGCTCACCGGGAACTGGCCCATGTTCTTTCTCCTCCCCTTTCCAGACCTGCCCATCATTCTCTCTTGTTTTTTTTTCCTGTATCTTAACTGCTGAATAAAGGGAACTACTCAGTTTATCTTGTCACATTTCCATAAGTTTCATTTATCTTAGAAATAATCTACTATAATATATACAAAACAGCTATAGATATTTAAAGATAATTGCACTGAAGCCCAGCACATTTTACTTCTATAAACAAGGCAGAACTTTTAGTTTAAAATAAAACATCTCTAGTGATAAATATATATAGTAAATGTTATTCAATGACAAAACATTTAAATTGTCCAAATTGCTATTTAAAATGCTCCATGAGACACATGCCACCATCATTCCCTATGTCTGTGTTATTTCATTCCATAGTTATTTTTTTTAAAAAATGAAGCATACATCATATTCTGTGAAAATGTTTCTAAGTGGGAAGAAATTGTAATTAAAACAAAGCAAGAAAATAGTAATTTATCACATCTATGAACTCTTTCTTTCCCTTTCCTCCAATAAAATCTAGATCATTGTTTAAACAGGAAATACAGATTTATAAAGATCACAAACAGACATATGGGAAAGGAAGAAAAGAAGTTTAGAGAAGAAAATATTTTTCTTTACTATCAAAAACTTGTCTTGCCAAGTCTGGAGGATTAATTCTTAAAGGAAAAAATAAAATGTTTGATAAATAAACAGGTATATGGAAAAAGTGACTTTTCTGACAGCAAACTCATTTTTAAAATATTTGTATAAATGCAGATACAATATACACTATTCTGGTGATGGGTGCACTAAAAGTCCTGATTTCAGCATTAAACAATTCATCCATTTTACACAAAATATTTGTAATCCCTAAATCTATGGAAATAAAAACATTTATAAATAACAAGGGTTATTTCATGCATCTTTGATTCTTTAAAATTGATTCAATCTTATTCACACTCGGGTAAGTGTGGAAATGTGGCTCATTTAAAGTACAGTAAGGCATAACTATGTTACACAAATAATATCCATTTATTCTCTGTTTTTCATGATGATAATATTGTTGGAGTCCCAGAATAGTACAGATGAGACACTAGTAGAACTGTTTCATAGGAAGGCACACTACCATTCTAATTTCTCTCCAATATGTCCTGTACTGTCCCAGCACCAATCTGTAATAAAAATTTACAAGGACAGACTGTGTTGCCAGAATGGTACTTGGGAAGGAAATTTAGACATATGAAGCACAATTTGTTTGGAACAAAGATATTTTGCAAAATGATTTTAGTTGGTATCAGAAATGAGACAAATTGACAAACTTATTAGAAAGCCTTCCATCTTAGAACTATTGATTATTGAAGTTGGAGACCTTAAAATCATTAAGATGTCACCTCCCATGTGGAAGGCAATCTAAATTACATGCAACAGACCTACAAGACAAATTCTTCAAGTTCAAACTAATGTATAATTTCATACATACCAAAATAGCTTTGTAGTATATTTTAAGAGTTTTTTGTTTCAAAATAATAAGCAAATTCTCCTAAGCCAGGCAACACTAATGAGAAAAATTTGGTATGCCTACAACTGCATAAAAATGGAGCAGAAGCCATCTAGAAATCTGTAAAAACTAAATTATGTATTAACTCCATTTATTCAGCATGTCAGCAGGCACCCAGGAGATTACATGGGTAGTTCTGTCACCATGAATTTAAAAATTTCACATAACGTGAATGTGTGTTTTATTTTCCCCTTAGATTAAAAACTCATGAGAACAAAGGTCAGTTGGTTCAGTTTTGTTTGGACACAAAGCTCAAGGGGTGTTTGTGTGTATGTGTGTGTTATTCTGTTACTTTTGTAGATCTTTAATTATTTGATAAGTTTTTTACCATAAATTGTGAATATGATTGGAATGTATTTCTGTAATTCTCTTGGTGTAGTATCAGGATGAAATGAGAGCCCAGTAATTTTATTATTATATGTGTTATTGTTTTTGTTGTTAGTTGTAGTTTTAGAGGCTGAAAAATAATATTAATTAATAAAAGTTTGACATTGTTTATGTTTGGACAACAGTGAAACTTTTACATAGAAAGTAGTCTAACTGAATAAATTTATTGGGGATTTTCCTGTTTATTAACACATGTATAGCAACATTTCTTAAATCTATTTGTGTCTCTTCTTTAGCCACATCTGATTTTGATAGACATAGGGATAGTTTCCTCAATTCAGGTCTAATTTATTTCTCTTTTAATTAGAAGTGCATAAAAGTAAATAGAAGATTTCTATCCTGGAGGAGTTTATAGTCCAGTGGAAAAGACAAATAATTTAATTTATTAAGCAAAAAATGAATACTTACCTTGGGGCCCTTTAATTTTAGTGCATGGTAGCTAAAATTTGAGTATGTGTTTTGGGTAAAAGAAATAATTTTCTCTATGGTTAAATATTATTGCACTGATTTTGTAATTCATTGTTATTTCTTTTTTTATCTAGAAACCTTTCCTTGATAAGTTGAGAATAAGTATCTTTACCTCTTTCAGACTTTGCATTCACTTTTAAAGTGCATCAAACTTCTTTTAGCAAAAACAATCTAATTTTTAGGAAGATGATGGCATTTAATGATAAACTCCTAATATATCATCAATTATTCTAAATGTAGAAGCATTTTTCAAGTGAAAGAATTAAGTCAAAAAACTAATCTGACTTGTATGAGCGAAGTTCATATAAAACCACAGATCTAATTTAGATGGTGTTTTGTCATATTACTTTGATCTACCATATTACTTTACTATCTATTATATTATTTTGATATTGAAGCAGACTTCTTAGTGAAATTTAGTGCAACCCATTGG
>JAQIFY010003325.1:0-12646 GCA_028533085.1 Varecia variegata | reverse complement strand
GCTACGAGCCATCTCTGGGGGCGCTTTCCCTCGAGAGAGAATCCTTGCAGAGTTCCTACGGTGAGAGCGTCTTTGGTAGTAGATCATTGTAGTCTTTGCAAGTTTTTATTTTCTCTTTTTCTCAAATAATTATTTATATTTGTATAAGAGGTAGATCAGTAACTATTTTCCATTAGCCTTTTGAAGACATTAGTCCATTCCATCTCTACCACTGTTGATAAATCTACAGTCTGCCTAGTTGCTAACCCTTTATAGGAATCTGGCTTTTCTCTCTGGTAGCCTTTAAAATTTTCCATTTTCACCCTGCTTTTGTGCAGTTACACTGCCCTGCGTCTACAGGTGGGTTTTTGGTTCGTTTATCCTGCTCTGCAGAACTGAGGAGTCCTGTTTTTCTCTAATTCTGAAAAAAAACATTAAATGATTAGCTTTTCAGATAGTGCCTCTCTCCTTTCTTCCTCTGGAATTGTTATTTCATAGATATAGGGTCTCCCTGACTATCCTTTATCTCCAAACTTCTTGTGTGTGAACGTGCAGATAAGCACACCTCGACCAACCTACGATGCCATCGGTGGACGGAGGAACTATTTTCCCTGTGCCACTGAAAGTTGCCAAAGGTGAGGAGTCTAACAGAAGACCCCTATGAAAACTGAGGACCCCAAAGGGCTGCAGGCTCCCTGTAGGAGTAAAAGAAAAATGAACCCATCATGAAGAAAGGGCAGCAAGGAAAACGGACACTCTCCCATGAGATTTTAAACCCCAAACTTGTACACACTCAAGTTACAGCTTGAATTCAAATCTTAATAATATATTTTAATTTGAAGTGACCTTAGGTCAGTGGTACTTTCAGGTGGCTGGTGGGGCAGAGGTAGATTCTCTCTGGAAAGTGTCTCCAATTTAGACGGAGAGTGGTTGCAAGTCATCTTCAATTGTCATGTGTACTCCAATTTCAGGTAAATTAACATGAGAAAATGCATGTAGAGCAATGAAATGCAGCGTGTGTGTGACATGTACACGCACAGAGTCACGTCTGTGTATCTGCAGAGTCATTTTGTCTCTGTGCCATTCTAGGTAAGCTCCTCAACGTTCTCTCCAATTCACTAATTCTCTCTTTAACTCTGTTCTACCTAAAACATATTCCCCTTATCACATATTTTATTTCAAGGGCTCCATGTTTAATTTCTTAGTTTTCATTTCATATAAACATCTGCTGTTATTTCTTATATGCCTGTTTTATTTTTCTATAGTTTTTTGTGCTTTTAAAAGTACATTTTCTCTCATTCACCTCTGTTATCTCTTTAGGCACCCTAAACATAATTATGTTAAAGTCTTTGACAAATTGTTCCACACAATTATTCATTTCACCTGGAGCCATTCATGTTCTGATTGTTGATTTTGTTTCTGTCTTCCTGAGCACTGGAGCACTCCTGTGTTGAGTGAGACGGGAGCTTCTGGCTTTTCTTCCCCAGCTCCACTTTCCTTCTGTGTCCTCCTTCTAGAGCAGCTCTGCAATTGTCTCTGCCATCCTGGGGCTGCTAGGGCCGTGGGGGTGCCACGTGGCTCTCTCTCCCTCATGTGTCTCTGTCACTGGGCTGTCAGCTTCCTGGTCCTTCCCAGGCTGGCCGCTTCTCACTGGGCCCCGTAGATTCTTCCCTCTCCATGTCTTTTTCTCACTCATTCATGCAACAGACAACTTTGAGCACCTACTATGTACCAACCTCTGTCCCATCTCTGTCTCCTTTTAATTATCCATTTTATGGAGATGGATTATATTATTTATACTAAATGGCTTTAGGAGTTTTGTTTCACTTACAAGAAAGTGAGTGAAATGGTGCATATTTATCTGAAAAATTCTTCTTGCTCCTCCGACCCTCAGTGGATTACTTTATTTTCCATAAATCACTGGCCTTCTGTGATAATACCATTCCTTGTTCTTGTATAGCACTTTGCAACCTACAGATGTTTTCTTATCCATCAACTCAGTTGACTGTCTTGACCAGCTATGATATGAAACAGGTGGGACAGATACTGGTCCTTTTGTACGAGGGGTGCACCTGAGGCTCAGAGAGGGTAGTTCTGCTCCAGGGCCACCAGCCAATAAGGAGCAGAGCAGGGTCCCACCTTAAACCCAGTCTCATGGCTCAGATACCTGCATTAGACTCTGCAGCTGGAACGCAGGCTGTCACCTGGGCAGGGGTCACATTTTACTTGCTGGTATCCCTGGTCATACCAAGCACACTGTTGGGCATGGGATGCATTTATATAAACAAGATGTTTGCAGGCTGCCTGGGAGAAAGCTGGTATCGTGTATCTCAGTGAGGGGCTGTGTCTGAATCCACAGGGCAGGATCCTGCGTCCCCTGCGGGCCCCACAAGGACGTCGGCCCAAAGGAGGAGCCGCGGGACCCGAAGGAAGCAATGTAAGTGAGCCAGGGAGACCCGGCTGCCCGTGGCCCCTCATTCCCTAACAAAGGAGGATTTATGGCCCAGCCGTGGTCGAGGGGATTCAGGACCTCTCCATATGTTCAATTCGAAAAGTCAGTAGGTATCGATTCACGTTGCTGAGTTGACTGGAGGCAGAGGCGGTATTTATTTGGAGCTGTGCTCCTGATGTAATAATACTTAGATTACAATATTTTCTGTAATTACTTAGCAATGACAATGTGTATTGAGTTAGTGATAAATCAGAGGCAATTTAAATAATGTCATCAGGAACTGAGGAGCATAAATCCTGTGGGTTTGTTCCCAGCCAACGGGCCGTTGCTTCAAAGGACAAACGGTGTCGCCAACACCCAGAGCGGCCCAGGGGAGAGGAAAGGGGCTGAGGCCGTGGGCTGGGCCTGGCCTGGGGTGTCCTGCGGCCTCAGCAGGGCCACGCTGGGTGCAGCCGGCACGCGTGGGCCGGAGCCCGCAGCGCAGACGCGTGGAGGGCGCAGTGGCTGCAGGACGGCGTGGCCTGGGCAGCAGCAGCCAGGGAGGAGCACACCTGGCCAGGTGACCTGGGACTCACGACGGCACCAGCACCAGCACCTGCGTCTCTGCGCAGTGCCCAGGCTGCTCGCTCGCCTCCCCCTCCACCCCCTTCACTGGGGCAGCCGCGCCGGGGTGAGCCGCACACGCTTGCAGGGCCCTGGGGCTTCCTCTAACAAGAGTTCCGTTTCTCCAAAAGCTCGGTAGGGCACAAAGGAGCTCAGTGCAGGTTCCAGAGCTCCACGGGAGGGTCCCAGTTCCCTTCAGGGCTGGGTGGGTGCTGTCGGGGGAGAAAGCAGGTGGTGGTTGAGCCCCTACCACGTGACGGGCACTGCGCCGGCCGCCTTCTTTACGGAATCGATTATTAATAAAACCATCTTTTTGCAAGAAACACAAACCCCGTAGACTCTTGGATCCTTTACAACTTGGATGGGTGTAAAGGACAAGTCGAGCTGGTGACGGCCTCTGGTGTGTCGAGGGCAGGAGAATGGACTGGACCCCGGGAAGGGGTGGGGTCAGAGTCAGGGGAAGTGACCAGAGTCTCTCTCTATCCCCCCACTGGCTCTTCCCGGGTGCCCCGGCTGCGCTCCTCCTCCGACTCAGGCGTGTGCTCCCTGCTCCCTGCAGCCCCCGTACCCCTGGTGCGAGTCCGGCCTCTGGGGGACACGAACTCATTCTTGGGCCCAATCCCGCGTCTTGCAGAAGGGTCAGGGGCTCACCCTAGTTCCACTGGGGTAGTGTCACGCACAGAATGACTGTCTTTGTCCCGTAGGTGTGGACCAGGTGTCGGCTCAGGGGTCTGTAATTTCAAGGGTGTCTGCTACGTTGGTGCCACATCACTGCACGACCTGCAGCCCGCAGGGCGGGTTTCATATGGCTGTTGTCAGTGGGGACCAGAAAGCCGACCGTGCCCACGTGAGACAAGCCATGCCCCAGCGGGGGCTGAACGCACGGCTGCCGGGTCCAGGGCGGATGCTGTGTCCCCCACCGCCCTCCCTCCCCCACCGCGTGGCTCTGTGCTCCAGGTGGAGGAAGCGGTGTGAGCAGAGGGCCAGAGCCTGGCAGCTGGCACAGCAGCCCGGTAGGCATTTGGAAGGTGCCTTTGTGGAGTGTTGTTTTCCACACGGGTTAGGTGAGATGAGCCTTGTCCTGCTGGTGGCACCGTGAGAGTCCACAGGGCAGGCCATCAGCAAGGACATTCAGTGCGGCCACAGGAGGGGGCGGGGAGGGGGATGTGAGCCCTAATGCGGGGAATAAGGTGGAGAATGAAGACAAGGACCCAGAGCAAGAGGATCCCAAACTCGATGACGAACAAAACAGGAATCGCTTTAATTCCTGTACCGGAGAGTCCAGACTGGCTTCCTCTTCCCACGCCCTGCTGGTCCCACAGCTGCGCCCGGGACCCCTGTTTCTCACCCAGGGTAGTTCGAGACCCAGCCTGCAAGATGCTGGATCATCCAGACCAGCGTTTCCCTCCCCCCGCACAGCACCGAGGTCCCAACGACATCCGGAGGTCCCCGCACCCTCCACCCCCAGCACGGCCTGGCCTCCGTGCAGCCACACAGCTCTGCTTGCAGGGGACACATGCAGGAGGCTCAAGAGCCCTCAAATTGGGGTCGATTTTCTTCTTTCTAAATAACTTGAATTTTTTTTCCTTCCAGTGCTCAAATTTTCTAAGCTACTTGATATTTTAAAAGCATGAAAATGACTGTGGCTTTGAATTGAGCTCATTGCTCTGGAAAAGAAAATAACTGTGCTGGAATCAGAAAGAGCCGGTCGGGAGGAAGAGCGAGGAGGTTCCGATCAAGGCCATTGTCACCTCTGCACCGAGAGCCACCTTGTCCTGCCCTCTTCATGCTCAGGTGCGCTTGGAGTTGCAAAGACCCAGCTTCAAGGGCCAACTCTGCCTCTGGAGACTGCGTGGCCGACCTTTGGCGAATGCCTTCACATTTCCGGGGCTTGTTTTCTCATTAAAAAATACATATAAAAAGAGATAATTGGGTCTACATCAGAGGATGGTTAGAGCAAAATGAAAAAAACATGCAAAACAGCTGCGCACTCTGGAAAGTCCTCTATAAAGGTACCATCCTTATTCATGGCACTAATAATTGTTATTGCTAGTCATTCCTCTCCCAAGCATTTATTTGGAACCTACTGTGTGCAGACTCCCTGAGCTACACGCCAGAGGAAGGAATTGGGTTGAAATTGTCTGCTTGCAAAATTGATGGTGTTTTTCTCGCAGGCTCGTTCTCCTGGAAATAAAAATCACTATTCAGTACCTGGGACATTACAATAATACATTTTAATGAAAACTTAATTAATTTGAAATGATTGCTTTGTTGTAAGTATAAGGGGAAGAAAATCATTGGAAATTGGCAAATGGGGAGAGAAAAATGCTTTTATATAAGGACATAGGAGAGACGTATTGAGGCCATGACTATTTCTAAAATAAGAAAACATAACACTTGAATTTGTAAAGTTATTTCCTTAATTTGGAGGGCTGTTTCAACTTGTTCCCAAACAAAAATAAAAGGATCAAGCTCTGCAGCTTGTGCAAATGAATGAGGGAATCAATGCAGGCTTTTTATTTTTTAAGTCTGTTTTCCAGTGGGATCCAACAGCGTGGGTTCATCCGGGGCTTCGGGTGCTGATTTGTTCAGTTCGGTTCTTGTGGAAAAACACAAGTCTCAGCTAAGTGACCATTCGGCCTGGACTTGCCTCCCCGACCCACCCTGCGGCCAGGCTGTTCAGACGTGGCTCTCTGGGTCCAGCCGGGCAGAGGAGAGGGGCTGGGACGAGGCCGGAGGCAGCGGCGGATCAGAGGGGCCGCGTCCGAGTCCTGGCTCTGCTGTTTATCACCCTCTTGTCCCGGGCGGGTCCTGGCCCCAGAGCCAGGCGCGGTGCGTGGTACCGTGCATAGGTTGTCTCATCGAATCTTCAGCAGGGTCCTCGGATCCAGTCCCTTGGTGCAGATGCTTATGTCACCTGCCCAGGGCGTGCAGCTGGAGGGGGTGGAGGAGGAGGAGGAGGAGGAGTCTGCATGAACCTCGGCATCTGACTTCGCCGTCCCTGCTTTTAGGCGATGTGCTACCCCAGATTTCCACCTTGCTGCTTTCCGCTCCTGACAATTTTCTCAGCCTGCAGAAAAATGCCCTGATGCACACAGCAAGTCCGTTTCCATTTCCTGCTTTTACTTTGAATTCATTTATCAAATCTCTTGCTGATTATTGTGCATCTCTCTATCGTGCCCGGCCTATTAATAGACAGACTTGTAAACATACTTGGACGATATTTTTCTGCACTTCAGAACTTGCAGATTTATGCTGTTTAGTGTTTTCTTTCTGTTTTGTCTTTGGATTGGTCCCATTAACAGGGTAGAGTGCAGACATATGGGTCTTATGTAAAAAAAAAAAAGTGAATTTATAACAGCTTTTCTGTGATTAGGGAAAGAAACAGCCTTAAGTCAAGGGAGCTATTTGGAGCAGAGAGGTTTTTAATTAGGGTGATATTCCGGAGCCGAGTGACAGAGCGTTTCTGACTAGCAGAAGCCTGGAGAACGTTCCCTTGGAAGGGCATTGCATGTACCAGCCGCCAAGCTGATTTTTCAGGGAATTAAGCCCTGCACCCAAACTGGCAGAGGCGTGGAGCGGTTGTCCAGCTGAGCACGGTACAAAGTGGTTTGGAACACAAACAAGTGTCTAGGGAATCGGGCCAGGTGGAGTGCCAGGCTGGGCGATGTGTCCTGGTCGGTGGCGATGCTCTCTGCCCAGGTGTGGTCCTGTGGGCTGCGCGCCTCGGCCCCGCGCAGGCTGCCTCCCAGGGGATGGAGGTCTCATGCCACTGTACCTGGCTTTAAATGAATTCGGAATAGCATTATTGCTCCTGTTGCTGGGGTCCGGAAGTGCCCTGCCACCAAAGGGGACATCTGCCGGACTGCTGCCCTCCTCCTCCTCCGTCCTGCTGCTCCCTGGCCTTAGCTCTGACGTGGTCGTCCCTGGGACCCTTCCCCTCCTGACCTCTCCCCGGCTGGGGAGAAACACAGATTTGGAAAGACGTGACTTTTGGTGGAATCAGCTCTCTGGTGGACAGCACAGTGTAGCAGAAAGGGCATTTTCAGTAAGCAATGGCTTTGTTGTTTTCATAAAAACGATGGCTACTAATTATAAAAACAGTTCAAACTGTGTGTAAAGAAGAAACAACAAATTACCTAAACTCCTGCCATTCAGAAATAATCACACAGCTGGTGACTTTTCCTGTTACCTGTCTCGACATGACAAATAGCCCTGAACGTAGCGGCATTAGACGAAAGCCACCTTGTACCTCTCATGGGGTCTGCAGGTGAGGAATTGGGACCCGGGGGTGTGTCTCTGCTCCAGGGTGTCTGAAGCCTCAGTTGGAAAGACCTTCATGCGTGGGGTTGGTCAATTGCCTGGGCACTGGAATATTCCAGAGCTTCCTTCACTCGGGTGTCTGGGATGACTCAAAGGCTGGACTCAGCAAAAACGGTCACCCAGAGTGCTTTGCATGGTCTTTCTGCGTGGCTTGGGTATCGCACTGCGGCTGGGTTCTGAGAGGGGCGCCCCAAAGGGCAGAGAGGGGGCTCCCAGGGACCCAGGCAGATGCTGCATGGCTTCCACGGACCCCTGGAAGCCACAGGTGCTGTTTTCTCCGTATCCTACTGGTTACAAGTGGGTCACCCAGGCCGGCCCCCATTCAAGGGAGGGGCATTTGATGCCACCTCTTGATGGGGAAGAACAAGTCACACTGCCGGAGAGCATTTTGGGATGGAAAACATTGCTGTGGCCATCTTTGAAAAGTCCACTCTGCCCCTAGACTATCTTTCCGGAAAATTCTTTAGGCGTGTGTACGAATATATGACGGACGGCTGGTGGCCCCTGCAATTGATATAAACCTACAAAGGTAGATCTGCAGGTAGAAATACTTTCATAGGAACGTAACTACTTAATCACGCTTTTAAAAATACAAATTAATGAACTTCTCTTGAATTTCGCAGGAGAAGAAACTGATGTAAAATTGAAAGATTTGCTGAACGTCAGATCATTTCTTTAACCACAAGAGAGATTAGTTCTTAAGCGATCTACGAATAAGGAAATAAATTACAAAAATATTAAAGCATGGACTCATTATCTTCTGCAATACATTTGCCCCGTTTCAGACAGGATCAGCTCCCTGCTGGGAACATGCAGTGACTGCGGTTTCCACACTGTCACCCCCTCCTGCCCCTTGGCCCGGGTTTTGTGCTTATGTCATTTCTGCTTGCCTGAGTGTGACAGGGACGGTCTCGTGCCATGTGGTTCCTCGGGGTTTAGTCTTAGTGCCGTGTTAATACGGACGCAGACGGCGGTCACTCCTTCCTGCAGGCATTGGTTCATGCTTTTTGTTTTCATCCACTCACGGGGACGTCTGCATTCCCATCTTCTTTTGTTCCGTCTCTTGGTTGGATGCATCTCGCTGGACTGATTCGCATTAGGAAGAGCTCGTGGGTGCTTTGGTTCCCAAGTTCTTCAACGCTGAAACGTTAGCTTGCTGCTGTTAACCTGTAGTTGCCCCCGGCTGGGTAAACTCTGTGTCTTTGGGCACTGAAGGTCGCTGGGAAGTGGCCGGCCCGCTTCCTCCGTGGGGTTCACCTGTCCCTTTCCTGGTTGTCCTCCACGGGGTGGGGTGCCGCTTCCACACAAGGATCTGTGGCCTGAGGACATGGGGGGCAGTGAAGAAGTGGTGGCCCAGCCTGGGGACGCCTGTCCTGGGCCCGAGCTCCTCCGCACACCTCGCTCTCCACTGGCCTTGGGGCTGGGCCTGGGGGGCACGGGGAGGAGGGCACCAAGAGGTCTGGAGCTCCGGCCACCAGGCAGTCCTGCCCGGCTGGAAAGCACAAGCTCCACGTCAGGTCATTGAAATCGGGAGCAAAACCCCTGACTTTGGTCACCGGTCCCTTGGCTTGGTTTGTCCCTGGGGGCGGCGTGGTCTCTCTGGGGTCCCTGGGATATTGTGGAGACTGAGGCAGGGCAGAACTTAGAGGTACAAGACCCTTTTCCCCCTTAACATGCCTTTGGGGTAGATTTAAAAATGTCCCTTACTACTCTCCATGCCTCAGTTTCCCCATTTGTAAGACAGAGGCCTTCATAATCCCCACCTGGACAAGTTGTTGCAGGAATGCTTGGGACCCATCTGGCACAGAGGAGGGGCCATCTGGAAGCCACTCCCACTGCCATCAGGGTCATCATTATTGCTCCTCTGTTAGGGTCAGGAAGTGCCCTGCCACCAAAGGGGGCATCTGCCAGACTGCTGCCCTCCTCCTCCTCCTTCCTGCTTCTCCCTGGCCGTAGCTCTGACGTGGTCGTCCCTGGGACCCTTCCCTCCTGGCCTCTGTCCCCAGCTGGGCCACAGGGACAGAAGAGGCTCTGCTGTCCTCCTCCTGCGCTTCCAGCCCTGCTGCTCCCTGTTGCCTGCCCTTCCCGGGGCTATTCCCCGCGGGCACCTGCGGCCTTCGACCTTCAACCTCCCCACCCCCAGGGGAGCCGCGTGTGGGCGTTTCCTGCGGTGCTTCCCCTCAAGACCTGGCACTGCCGTCAAGTGTCAAGTTCACAGCGCTAACGGGGCGCTCGGGGCCTACACCCCTCCTGGTCCCCCCACGGCAACCGTAGCCTGATTGTTATTTTAAATGATCTCTACTAAGCGGTTCTAACCAGCTGCCCATAAAATAATGAAAGGCAAAGTATTCTCATTAAAGAGAAGTTTATTTGGATTGTAAATGTGGGGCTGCTAATTGTGGCCGGAGCACAGAGAGCAGGCGAGGCCGCTCATCACGGCTGGTTGAGAGGCAGCGCCAGGGTGGGCGGAGGCGGGCACTGGGTGAGGGCGCCCCTGAGCCGCCAGGCGTGTCCCTCACGTGGGAACACGAGGGGTCGAGGTCTGCCGGCTCGGGAAGCAGCCCCTGGGGAGGGTCTGAGGTTGGGATGGTCCAGAGCTGCGGGGGAGGGGCAGGTGCGGGGCTGGCTTGGGCGGGGCTGCCCCAGGGAGTCCCACCCTCACCCACCTGTGGGTTGCAGGGCCTGGCCTGGGGACAGTCTTGGTGGCTCGCTGGGAGGCAGGGACGCATGGGAGGCTCCTGTGGGTCCGGGTGCAGATCCCAGCTCTCCTCTTAGCAGCTGCTCCGCTCCCCAGCTCTGAGCCCCGGCTCCTTCTGCAAATTCAAATAGTATCTGTCCCCTGGAGCCATTGTGCGGATTAAGGGCCACGTCCTGCCCTTGGCAGCACTTAGTAACTGGCCCTTTTCTCATCAGTAGTGGTGGCCCCGAGCCCTTCACGCATCGGGGGACCGCAGGGCATGTCCCGGTGCCATTTGTGGCTCACTTCGCCAGGCGAGTCCTCACCCCGGGGGCCTCTCGCTGCAGTGGAGGCTGCAGACAGCAAAGGAGCAACAGGTGAGCGGCCAGGATGATGTCATGTCATTGTAGGGACAGAAGTCAGTAAGGGGACAGGAGGGCTATTTTGAGGGGTCAGAAAAGGGACCCCTAAGGAGGTGGTCCTTACATGAGACCCCAAAGGGGCTTGGCTGCCCCACCCTGTCCCTCTGCCTGGGCCACCCCCGCTGACTGCTCCGGAGAGCCGTGGGCAGGGCCCTCTCAGCGTCCCGCCCTCTGGGACAGGTGCTAAGAAGGACAGTGTCCTTCCCCTTCTCCAGGAGGACAAAATCTTTGCTCTGGGCGTCCTGGCCAAGGGGTTTCCCGCCCCTCCTCCAGTGGTTTCTGCTTCTCCCCTTTTCCCAGAATCTGTGGGTTTTTACCTTGTTTTAGAGGATGGGATGGAGGCGTTTGGTTCTCGTGAGCAGAGGTCTGGGTGGCTGCATTTTGCGCCCGTCCTCTGTGGGGTTGGTCACCTTGTGCGTCCCTGCACCGTGCTGGTGCCTGCCCTCTGCCCGTCTTCCTTGCTCCACGAGGTGGGGAGGTGCCCGCACGTGGTTGCAGACACCTTGGCGTCTGCAGTGCCCGGCAGTTCTGCAGGGGTTCCGCGGGCCACACGCAGCCTTTTGCTGACTTCTTCTCGTCCCATCGTAGGGTGGCCACTGCTTCTTCCCACCCTCTGCCCATGGTGGAACGGTGTATGATCGTTTCCTAGAGTTGTCCCAGTGGAACAGACTTGCCATATTTTCGTTCCTTTGGGCTGTGTTGAGACTTGGGTAATGCCCCTGCATTTCATCCGGTTCTGTAAGCGTGTGGCGTGAGTCCTCAAACACAGTGTCCTCCACCTCTGTCATTAGCGCCTGCCGCACGCGCCTCTCCGTTCCATTTTGTCGTTCATGTTCTTCTCTCCGTCTTTGCTGACTTTTTTCTGTTTGTTCTGCCAGTTACTGAGACATGTAACAGATCCCATTTCATTGTGGGTTTGTCTATGACTCCTTGTAGTTCTAGTATTTTTGTTTTATATGTTTTGAACGTCTGTTGCTAGGTGCACATGGATTTCGATTTTTTTAACCTTCTTGATGCACTGAAAATTTTATTATGAAGTGTGCTAAAAGTCTACTTTGTCTGACATCAACACAGTTCCACAGCTTTAGAAAAACAACAAGTTTGGTAGGTGTTTGTGTATTTGCGTTTGTGCGTATGTGAGCATCTTGTCTTTTCCTCCACCCTTGTCCTGTGCTTGTTAGATATGTCTTTTGTCAGCAATATGGTTGGGGCTTGATGTTTTTATGTGGTATGTGAGTCGTCTTTCACTGTGGAGGGTAGTGCCCTTGCCCTTGATGCAGTGACTTGATGGGAGGACTGATCATCTGCGTTTAAATTTAAGAGCTTCCTGTTTGTCCCAACTCTTCCATTTCCCCCTTTTCTCCCATATTGCCTTTTATGGGTTATATATTTTGTTATTTCTTGCCTCTCATTAACTTGAAAGTTTTAGACTATTTTAATATTCTTTTAGTGGTTTCCATGAATATTGCAATATGCATTCTCGACTTATTAAAGTCAAATATGTATCGGTTGTTTTATTCTCTTTCTGGACAATTAAGGAACTAACAACACATAAGGTCCATTTATCTCCTTACTTGTATGTAATTGTTGTATATTTATTCTCTTATATTGTAAACCCCAAGACACTATTATCACACACACACACACACACACACATGCACACACACTTTTTGTTCCTTATTTCTTGTTTGCATCTCCTACCTTTCGACAGGGATAATTTCTCCTCTGCCTGTGGAACAGTCTTTAGTCCTTCCTTTGTTGTGATCTACTGGTGATAAATTCTCTGTTTGGTTTTTATGAAATTTTCTTTATTTAACTTTAATTTTTGAAGAATATTTTCGCTGGATGTAGCATTCTTGGGTGGTATTTATTTTCTTTTTAGCACTTTAAAAATATGTATTGTGCTTTAGTTTTTATTGTTTCTGTTGAGAAGTAGCTGCCGTTTTAATAGTTGCTCTTTGAAGGTAATATGTCTCTTTCTCTAATTAAAAAATTCCTCTTTGTTAATGATTATTGTCAGTTTTGCTGTGATATAGCTCAGTGGGGATTTTGTTTTATTTGTTGGTTGATAGGAGTTTGTAGGGTTTCTTGCTTCTGTGCTTGATATCTTTAATCAGCTTTGAAAATTTCTTAGCCTTTGTCTTTTCAAATTTTCTTTCTGACCTATCCAGTCTCCCAACTCCTTTTGGG
>JAQIFY010003324.1:0-12647 GCA_028533085.1 Varecia variegata | reverse complement strand
CTATGCCAGAAAGCCCACCCATGTGATTAGATGGCTGGGATTTAAGTCAGGTAATACCAGCCTGATCTTTAGGAATGGAAGGCTGGAGATTGAGTTCAATGAGGTAGCCAATGATTCAATCAATCATGTCTATGTAATGACACCCCATTGAGAAGTCTGAACACTGAGGCTCAGGAGCGCTTCCCTGTTTGGTGGTTAATCCTACATCAATGTACTGGGAGGGTGATGTTTCCTGAACACCTGGAATTTTTTCATTTGGTGTCTTCTCAGACCTTGTCCTATGTATTTCTTCATTTGACTTGTCCTGAAAGCTATAATGGTAAGAATAGTACCTCAGTGTCTTCAGGGGATTGGTTCCTCCTCAATACCAAATCCATGGACTCTCAAGTCCCTTATATAAAATGGCATGGTATTTACATATCACCTAGGCACAGCCTCTTGTATATGTTAAATCATCTCTGGAGTACTTATAATACAATGTAAATGCTAGGTAAATAGTTACACTATATTTTTATTTGTAATATTTTTTATTGTATTGTTATCTTTATTTTTCTTGAATATTTTCAACCCTCTGTTGGTTGAATTCATGGATGCAGAAACTGCATATAGTAGATCGAACTGCATAGCGTTTTCCTGAGTCCTTTGAGTTGTTCCAGTGAGTTAATCAAGCCCGAAACGGGTAGTGGGAGCTCCTGAATTTATAGCCAGGTGGTCAGAAGTGTGGCTGGCCTGGAAAACCCAGAGCTTGTGGCTGGTCTCTGAAGTGAGGGCCATTTCATGGCGGACTGTGGCTTTGGCCTGTGAATTCTGACTCGGCTCTGGGTAGCTCATACCAGAATTGCATTCCAGTATCACTTACCCTGACTCATCCACTGCTAAGATCTTACCCTGTGGGCTTTATCATTTGTAATATTCCTTTCTCTCTCTCCCTCCACCTCTCCCTAAATACTTCAGTGGTATTTATGAAGAATACAGATATCCTCTTACATAACCACAGTAATCAACATTAGTAAATTTAACATTAATATCATACTTTACGATGCATAGTCCAATTTTGTCAACTGATTCAATGTTGCTTACAGCAATTTTATCCCATCAGTACAGGATCCAGTCTTCAGATATTGCACTTAGTTGTCCTGTCTTTTTAGCCTCCTTTGAGCAGAAACACTTCCACAGCCTTTTGTTTTTTCTTTTGTCTTTTGTAACATTGGCATACTTGAAACATACAGGCTCCTCTCCTTTTTTTTTTTATCTTAAAACCTTTTATTTTGAAATAATTTTAGATTTAAAAAGTAGATGTAAACATAGTACAGAGAGTTCCTGCATATCCTTTACTCAGTTTCCTCTAATGTTAATACCTAATATCACCATAGTACCTTGGTGAAAACTAAGGAAATAATATTGGAACAGTAGTATTAATGATAGACTTTATTCAGATTCACCATCTTTCTACTGATGGCTTTTTTCTGTTTTAGTATCCAATCTAGGATACCATGTTGTATTTCATCTCTTCCCTCCTACCCCCCACTCCATTTTTAAGAGAATGTTTCCCAGTGTGAATTTACCTTGTGATTATATTTAGGTTACACATTCTTGGCCGGAACACTGCATAAGTGACATGTTCTTCAAAGAGTGTCGCATCTGGAGGCACATTATGTCCATCTCTCCCTCTTTGTTGATGTTAATTTTGTTCACCCAGTTAAGATGCCGTCTGACTTCTCCGCTGTACTATTGGTTATTTTTCTCCCTTGTGACTAATAATAAAGACCATGCAATTATCCTTCTCATTAAAATTTCCCTATAGATTTAACATTCATGGATACTTCTTGCCTGATTGAGTCTTTACTAGGATGGTTGCAAAATGCTAATTTTCCAACTCGAGCATGTCCTCCATACAAACCAGTCAGCCCTTAGCATTCTACTATAATTATTCTACTTTATTTACCTATTTACTTCTTTAGGAATGAACCCATGAATTCCTTCGTTTTCTCCCAGTGGTTTATATTTCATTACTCTCCTTAATTACTTTGGTGCCCACAGCTGGCTCCTGTGTCCTCGTGACATGCTCTCATCATTTTTTGAACACTACTTTCTGGCATATTCCAAAATATTTCAGACTCATTTTGTCCCAGTCTGGCCATACAATAGGTTTCACAAAAGGATAGGTAGTGTATCCCCTGAGATTGTGTTCAGCTATCTAGTTAAGAAATTTGTCCAAAATTCCCAAACTGCGTAACCAAATGAGTTTTCCTCACATAAGAAGTCATGGGGTAGGACTAGTGGAGTTGTCCAAGGATGTCTTGAAGAACATAGGCTCCTTCCCTATTTCTGGTCTGCATCCTTAGTGTGTGGCTCTCAAAGTGAGGTGTGGCTCTCAAAGTCAGGGTTACAAGATGGAGGCTCCCTCTCTGGGCATCACATCTGCATTCCAGTCAAGAAGGTGGAGTTGAGAACAAAGGGCAAAAGAGAAGGCTCCAGTGTCCGGCCACTTTTAAGGAAGTACTTGGGAAGTGCTATCAGTGAATTCTGCTCATCTCATTGGCTACAGCTGGGTCACATGACTACTTTTAGCTGCAAGGGAGGATAGGAGATTGAGTATTTAATAGGAACACCATTATATAAAACAAAAGCAGGGATCTGTTTGAAAGGGAAAACGGGAAATGGTATTGGATGGGCAACAAGCAGAGATGTGTATTTGTTCATACCGCTTTATTGTTAAAAACCAAAGCTGAGGCTGGGCAGCTTAAGGAAAAAGGACACTGAGATTGTTCCCAGGATGGAGAAAGCCCTCAGAGGGGAGATGTGAGGGGAACTCTGGGCACTTCAGCAGCAGGAATCCATGGACTTTCTCTCTAGGGCACTGCCATTTATGGGGCTCAGTAATAAAACAAGCTCCTGGTCACCTTGTTCTAAACTTCAGATTCCTGAGGTGGAAAATTTGATTGGCCAAGCTGAGGCTCTTTATTTGCCCTGGCTCAGTCAGCTGCGTCTGGGTTACAGCATCCTGAGCATGGAGATGGCCTTTGGGCTCTGCCTTCACTCAGTTATTACAGTTTGTTTCCAGAGACAAGCAAATTCTGGAGGGCTGGGCAGCTATCATTGTTGGTTTGGGCACAGGACAATTTGACATGGTGGTGGAATGCAGTTTTGCCAGGTTCTAGGGTTGCAGATTTCAAAACTTTATCTGGGATTCTCACTCCTTCTCAATGAGTTGGCAGTGTGTGGGGAGGATGTTCATATATCTGGCTATAGATGAGTATGTTTATTTGATATATAATGCTTTTAAACAAGCTGGGGATTTATTTAATTTTTAAACTGGGTAGAATTTAGTTAAAACCAGTCAAGGGAAACACTGGGTTTCATGCATGGCCAGAAGGTAAGAATTGTAGCCTAAAAGTGTTTGCACAAGACTCACATTGGAAAGAAGAGAGGGTTCTACGTGTTGACAAATTCTGCTTGTCTTTTTGGATTATCCCTGGGAAGGAAAGATAGAGCTAAACATTCTTGTGCTGTATCACCCTGTTCCCTTCAAGGACTTAAAGGTGACTATGCCTTTCTTTTGTAAAATTTCATTATTTTGTTTATTATAAATCTGCTCACTTTTACACCTGGTTGTTTGGGAAGTAGAAAGTAGGAAATGTCTTGCCATTTGTTTTCATGCTACTTTTGTCCCTTTAACATCATCAAATGGTATATGGCATCATGATTAACAATGTGAGCTTTGGAGTCTGACAGATCTGAGTTTAAATGTTCACTGCCTATTGGCAGTAAGATCATCAATGAATTTGGGCCACAATTGGTATGATAGATGTTTTCCAGGGTTAGTTTTAGCTAGCATATATTTCTTATGTGTGTAGGTAGGTACATATAATATCTATAATACCTTTGTCCTTCTTTTATTACTTAACATTATATCTTTCTTATCAGCTCATATAAGTCAGCCTCAATCATCTTAATGGCTACACAATATCACAATAGTGTGACTGTGCTGTCCTTTAGTTAACTCATTGCTCCTTGGTAAATGTTCAAGTTGTTTCCAAATTTTTATTGTTAAAAATTTTACTGCAGCCTTAGGCAATCCTCTTTATACATGTATAAGAATATATCTATTGGGATAAATCTCTAAGTATAATTGCTTAATCAGAGGGCATGTGGATTTTCAATTGTTATAGATACAGCCAAATAGTCCTTCACAATGGTTATACCAATTAACACTTCCACCAAAAATTACATAGGAAGGCCTGTTTCCTACCACTCTCATCAACAATTTGTTTTCAAATTTTTAGTGTTTGTTAATATGATAAAATATTATTTGTGATTTTAAGTTGCATTTTTTAACAGTTTTGAATGTGCATCTGTACATATGTTTAAAAGGCATTTGCATGTTTTTCTAAGTATCTATCGACTTGTAGGGCAGTGGGAGATAGTTTGTCCTCTGCAATTAACTTACCAGAACTTTTTATGAATCGAGGAATTTACCTGTTGTGTTATGTTGCATTTTCCTACCATAACTATCTTTTTACCATTTTATGGTTTTGAAGTTTTTCTGTAGTCAGAGTCATTAATCTTTTCCCTTGAGGCTTTTGGGTTATGTATCTTGCTTTAGCTTTTCCATTCCAATCCAATATTATTCTTTTAGTGGCCATGTTTTCTTTCATGACTTTTACAATTTTATTTTTCTACCACTGGAATTTATTTTGGTGTAAGTAGTACTGATACATCTTTATTCCCCCCAATACCCCACTCCCAGTGTCTGGTCTATTATCCCACCACCATTTGTTGAACAATTCACATTTTCCCATTGCATTTTTTTTTTTTTTTTTTGACAGAGTCTCACTCTGTTGCCCGGACTAGAGTGAGTGCCGTGGCGTCAGCCTAGCTCACAGCAACCTCAAACTCCTGGGCTTAAGCGATCCTACTGCCTAAGCCTCCCGAGTAGCTGGGACTACAGGCATGTGCCACCATGCCTGGCTAATTTTTTCTATATATATATTTTTTAGCTGTCCATATAATTTCTTTCTATTTTTAGTAGAGACGGGGTCTCGCTCTTGCTCAGGCTGGTCTCGAACTCCTGAGCTCAAACGATCTGCCCACCTCGGCCTCCCAGAGTGCCAAGATTACAGGCGTGAGCCACCGCGCCCGGCCCCCATTGCTTTTAAATGCTACCTTTGTAAGGAATTCTGCGCGTGTGTGTGTGTGTGTGTGTGGGCGGGGGTCAGGGGCAAGGAGGCTACCTTGAACTCTCAGTTCTGTTCCATTAATCTGTCTTTTCTTGCAAAAGCAGTTTGAAAGTTACAGGTACTGGCTCATCTTTATCCTAAGTTTACATTCCAAATTTTACTGATAGTCGAAATAAAATGCATCAGGGCCACTTTGCTATTTTTGGCTAGCCTCTGGTCATTGTGTATCACATTAGGAAGTAACGAGTGATCTAGCAGATGAAACAGGGTTGGGTAAAATGGAAAAAAAGAACATTTTACTTCCAAATAACCAGTAACTATTTTCCAATAATAAACTACCTTGGAGCCTTGATGAAAAATGATGCGGCACGTAGACTGAAGGGATTTATGAAGACTGGCGAAGTGTTGAGGACTCAAGGCAGTCCATCACTCAAGATGTGCTTTGCTTACACAGATCAAGGCCTGTTTTCACTCTGTGTGACATTATCTTCTGTTCTTAGAACATATTTGTTGGAACTGTCATTCCTCAGGGCCTTTGCACATACGGTTCCCCTCTGCCTGTAATTCTCTTTTCTAGGATAGCTGCTCCCTCCTAGCCTTCAGGCTTCTGCCCAAATATCCCCATCAGAGAGGTCTGCCCTGACCACCTTACCTAAAGTGTGCTTTCACCTTGTGTTCCTCTTTTTTTTTTTTTTCCAGAGAGCACATTACTTTCTGACATGTATTTATTCTGACCTCTCCCCCGTGAGCTCTATGAGCTAGGCATCTAGAGTATGGCCTGGCATAGGCTATTTATTGGATGAGCAACTACACACTACCATCTCCTCATCTTGACTTCTTATTACTAGTTTGTAACTAAGAAGTTGCTGAAATGGAGTGGGATGTGATATTTCTCTGTACTAGATCATCTCTTTTTGCATTCCTCTGTGTGAGGAAAGTATGACCCAGACAGTGAGTCCTAAGAAGGTCAGCTCTCTCGGGTGGGTGTTTGTATCTGTCTGAGAGATGTTGTTGTTGGTAAAATGGAGGGAGTACTGTCTAGAAAGCTTGGAGGACCACAGCCCCTACCAGGACCTAGAAAGCCAGCCAGCAAGTATGTGTCTAAAATGATGCATGCAGAAACTGACACGTTTTTCTTAACGTATGAGAGACTTCACATTGCGAAATCCTCGGTCTCTACTTGTCAGAACCTTCAGCTGTTCATTATTTCTCCACTAGTATGATAAAAGCAGATGAGAAATAAAGAACAATTTTCTTGGATAATATTTTGAATTGTCTTTTAATGACCCAGAATCTTTGCTATCATGGGAATTTCTACCTACGAAGAATTAGGGTAAAGTTTTACTTGTAAATAGTGGTGTTAGGAGCCTTAAGAGAAGGCTGTATTTGCAAAGCAAGAGCGAATGTTAATTTAGGAGTGATGATTGGTAAAGATTTTAGCATCTCCAAGCCATGTTCTCCCTCTGGACCTTTAACTGCAAGGAATGGAGGAGAGAAGTCACAGCGCAGGAGACCTCAAGGAGAAGCAGGCATGACACAGTCCCCGGGAGGAGGGGTTTAGAGTGTCAAGGTCCAAGGAGTCTGGTCCCCAGTTTCATTTGTATTTAGTATGAAGCTGTCTGAGTTCTCAGAGCCTCAGATATTAATAGTATCTCCTCTGCCCTCTTGAATTGCACCTTGCATATTCTTTGTGATAATTGTTTTAGTTATGGTTCTTCAGGCTGCAAGAGAAGTTCCTCAGACTGGTTGAAGAACAGAAGAAATCTTATGGACAGCTTCAGGGTTGTCTGATGGAACCCAGGTCAAATGACCCCTAAATGTATTTTACAGTGTAAACAGAAGTGCAAGGGGTGACTAGAAATCAGGTAACCCTATGGGGGCTTTATTGACGTTCATATTACTTCTGCCTGCGCAGCTTCCCTGTTCTTCTTTCTTGGCAGAGCAGCTTTCTTTGCCTCTCGCTTGCATATGGTAGAAAATAGCATCTCCATCGTTCCTGAGCTTGCATGTCCTCCCTCGTCCAAAACTAGCAAAAACCAATGAGTTGATGGTTAATCTAATTCTGAACTCATGGAGGAGGGAATCTGATTGGACCACCTTGGTTCTGGTGTCATTCCTAGTGCGATTAGCCATGGCCGGAAGTCCAGGGTGGAGTGAAGCAGTGTTGGTCTGGGATTACACCCCTGTGAGATCCCTTCTCAGAGATGGGGGCTATTGATTGGGCAAGCATCCCAAAGCTCTCCAGCACAACCGACACTGCAAATCACCATCACACATATTTACGTGTCTGAATTTTCACTCTTTTGGAAGCAGTATGACAAGGGACTAGATTGTTTTCAATTGTTACATCTCAGCACCTCGCAGAGCATTAATCTTAATGCAAAAATAATGTATTCTTCTCAGTATCATAAAAGTTGACTGCACCAAAAGACAGGATCAAGGGAAGTGTTCAATGTTTCTGTTTGAGTTATAAAGGCCACAGCAGGGGTACATGCTTGTTTTGCATTCCCACACACACATCATTACATGCAACACTGATTTTACTTTTGTCTGGTTTGGGTCATTACCTCCTCTGCTCATGTAATTTTATTTCTGATAGTATTGCCATTTATTAACTTTTCCTATTTTTTTTAATCTGCCTTTTAGAAGGTGAAAGTCTCCCTCTCTCTGCTACCAACATCTTTTCCTATTCTTCAGAAGTAACAACAATTAATTTCCCTATCTGCCCAGAAATCTCACATGCAGATGTGTGGGTGTATCTGTGTTAACATTTTTTTCTCCATGTCAACACGTACATCTATCTCACTTTTCCTAACAGTTCAACATGAAAAAAAAATTTAAACGTACAGAAAGATTAAAGAAATTTTATTTTCTACTTAGGTTCCACCGTTCACATTTTGCTATGCTTGAGTTATCACATACCTATCCCTCTATCCCTCTCTCATTCCATCTTGCAGATATTGGTGAACTTCTCCCTAAATTCTTCCTATACATATCATTAACCAAAGTTCAATATTTGTATACATTTTTCTCTTGTGGAGATAAATTTTACATGCAGTGAAATTTACAAATCTTAAGTGTAACATTTGATGAGTTTTGACAAATGCGTCCACCTAAGTAACTCAAATCTCTACCAAAAAATAGACAGTTAGAACCCCACAATGTATCCTTTTGGAAGGCTTCTTTCACTAAGCATTATATTTTGAGCTTCATCCATGTTGTTGAGGATGGCAGCAGGATGTTCCTTTTCTTGCTGAGTAGCATAACGTTGTACGGATATTACTACAATTTGTTTATCTATTTTCCTATTGATAGGCTCCTGGGCTGTTACCAGTGTTTGGAAATTGAGTAAAGCTGCTATGAACATACTGGCACAGGTCTTTTTGTGTGCCTGTTTCATTTCTTTTGTGAAAACAACTAGATTGGAATTGCTGAGTCACAGGGCAGTTGTATATTGCTGTTTTTAAAAAGAGATATGCATTGCCTTATATAGATAAACCATAATTTATATGACCATTCTCCTGATGATAGATAGTTAGATGTTTCCCTTTTTTGCAATTATAAATTTGCTGTGGCAAACCTCTTTATATTTTTGCCTTCTTGAGTAAGTGAATCCACAGGTAAATTATTTGGCACTGCAGTGATTGAGACAGAGTTTCAACTTCACTTTAAATCATACCTTGCTGGGAAATTGCTCTAAGGCCTTGCAACTCAAAATGTGGTCCTTGGACCAGAAACGTCAGCATCACCTGGGAGCTTGTTAGAAATGCAAACTCTTATGCCTCCTTCCAGACCTAATGAATCAGAACCTGCATCTTTACAAGATTCCCAAGTGATTCCTATATACCTGTAAAGAAAAGAAAATTGGAGGGAAGAGAGCTTTATTTTAACTCAAAAGACCTAACTAAATAGCTCTCTAGTAACTTTTCCTGGAAGGTGTGCAATTTCAAATAGTTGAAGCTGATACTGATACAGATGCAAAAATAATTGCCTGATGATCTGGTTTTACAATGAATCAAGAAGCATGATTTTGCAATGTTCAGAATGCGATAAGACCTGCAAATTTACTCTTTTAATGATTTTCTAACAGTGTTCTTCATGGGGCCTTCTTCCCAGAGTTCCTTTGGCCACTGTGAGGGCTGAGGAGCTCAGTGGGCAGAGCTCTGGGATTAGGCACTGCATCTTTCTCCCTCACCCCATGGAGTCACTAGATTTCTAAAAAATTTTATTTATATACTGGGGATCTAAGCAATATTCAATTTTGACACACAAACTTTGAGGTTGAAGAATTTGAAACCTACAGAAGAGCTGACAATATTAATTTAGAAAATGATGTTTTAAAATAATAATTTATATAGGTAAATGCACTGAATATCTAAGTGCCCTTCATGTACATTCAGATTACTAGATTTTTGCCACATCTACCTCTCTGTACTCATACCCACACCACACACATACATGCACACATATGCCATACATACCCAGTTATACACTTGCTTGTGGGTATCTTTTACTGTGTTTGCTTTTGTTAGTGAATTGTAGCTATCCTGCCATTTAACCCTAAATGCTTTAGCATGTGTCTCCTAAGAACCAAGTCATTTTCTTACATAGCACTAATGATACATCTAAGAAATTTCACATGGATACTGCGTTATCTCGTATACAGTTCATAGTCAAATTTTTCCAATTGTCCTAATAAGGTCCTTTGTATCTATGGGTTCCCCCCACCTCAGATCTAATGAACAATCGCAATTGTATTTATTGTATTAGTTAGCTATTGCTGTGTAACACATTACTCCAAAATAGTGTCTTTACCCAACATTTATTATCTCATGGTTTCTTTGGGTCAGGAAACCTGGTCCTGGCATGGCCAGGTCTTCTACTTCAGTGTCTCTTGCAGGCCATAGTCAAACTATTGCCTGGGACTCTTGTCATCTCAAGACTCATTTCACATTCATGGTTATTGACAGAATTTAGCTCCTAACTGGTTGTTGACTGGAGGCTGCCCATGGTAGCCAGAATTCTAAAGTTAACCCTTATATAATCCACCCTCTTTAGTGCAGGTGGGATCTGTAACTTCCCTCTAGCCAATAGGCTATTGCAAATGTGATGGGCGAGTCACACCCTCCATTAAATTATGTTACTCAAAGGTCTGTCTCAACAGACTGGATCCAGAGGTGCTCCTGCTGGCTTTGAAGAACTAAGCTGCATGGGGGGCCTTGGAAAGGGCCAACTTGCACAGAACTGCAGGGACGTTTGGAACTAAGAGCAGCCACAGCCTAACAGCCAGCAAGAAAGTGGGGACCTCAGTCCTACAACCACAAGAAACTGAAACTTGTCAACAACCATGTGAGCTTGGGAGAGGATGGCTGAACATCACAAAAGAGCACAGTCTCACCTAGATGATTCCTAGGGGACAGTCCTATGAGATCCTGAGCAGAGGACCCAGCTAAGACATGCCTTATCCATTATGCCTAGCCTTTATTTATATATTATATAGACAGAGTCTGACTCTGTCATCCCAGCTAGAGTGCAGTGGTGTCATCATAAGCTCACTGCAACCTCAAACTCCTGGGCTCAAGCGGTCCCCCTGCCTTAGCCTTCCAAGTAGCTGGAACTACAGACATTACATCACCATGCCCGGTTAATTTTTTCTACTTTTATAGAGACGGCGTCTCCCTCAGGCTGCTCTTGAACACCTGGCCTCAGATGGTGGTCCTGCCTTGGCCTCCCAAAGTGCTACGATTACAGGTGTGAGCCACTGCGCCCAGCCTAGATTCTTGACATATAGAAAATGTGCAGTAATAAATGTGTTTTTTTTGAAGTCACTAAATTTACAGTAATTTTTTTTACATACCAGTAAAAAATTACTGTACCACCCTAAGTTCTTTGCCATACAGGCCTCTTCATTAGGGCAGCTTATCACATGGCATCTTGCTTCCTCCGAGAGTGAGCAAGAAGGGCCAGAGAGAACACGAGCAAGATGGAAGTGAGCCTTTTACAGCCTAATCGTGGAGTGACTTCCCATCGCTGTTCCAGTTTCCTATTTATCAGGAGCAATTTTCTAGGTCCAACCTCCCTTACACACGTAAGTGCACGCACACGTGGGACCTGAAGCACGTGCACATGTGCAAGATTGCACGAGGGTGTGAATGCCAGGAGGGAGGTAGTCCCTTCTCCCTGTGTGAATGACACTGGGAGCCATTTCAACAGCTGCCTCTCACAGTTGTCCTGTCTCTTTAATCTGGAGTGTTTCTCTACCTTTTTGAAAAAAAAAAAAAAACAAAACAATTTTCTGGCTAAGTCAGTTGTCTTCATGAGTGTTCCATCATCCAGATTTGTCCTAGTCTTTGCTCATGACTAAATTCAAGCAAAGCATTTTTGGCAAGAACGCTATTGGCAATGTTGTATGTGTCTACATATTTCCCATTTTATCACATTCAAAGGCATGTAATGTCACAGGGTTGGAGGCTGCTTGTATACATTATTTTTCTGTGAATTGTGCATTTATATCTTCTGCCCATTTTTCTATCAAGTCAGTTGTCTTTTTCTCTCCCTCAAGAGTTCCTTATATAGTTGGGAGATTAAGCCTCTATCTGTGACATGTAGTGCAAATATTTTCTCTCAGCACGTCGTTTGTATTTTCACTTTTATTACAGTTTTTGCCATTCGACGCTTTTAATGCAGCTGAGGTTGTTGGAGTTTTTCTTTTGTTGTATCTAAGTGTTTCCTACAACCAGATTATAAAGTAATTCACGCAGGTTTTCTTCTAATATTTGCTGGTTCTATTGTTTCAGTGTAGATCTCTGACAAATTGCGAGGGTATTCTGGTATATTTGTGAGTCATGGACCCAGATTTCTTCCTCCCAATTGTCTATACATTTTCTCCCCAATTGTTATCCCATTCCATTGATTAAAAATGCCATGTTGTGGGGGGTTTTGCTTGTTTTGGGGTGTTTTTTGCCCAGTGATTTGAGATTCCACTGTCATCATATATTAAAAGTCCATGTATACTTGGATCCCTTTCTGCATTTTTTATTCTGCACCTTTGGTCTCTCTCACTTTCTAGTCAGATGCTAGTACTATGTTCTTTTAATTATAGAAACTTAATATGTTTTCATACTTCTCCTTTTTTCCTCCAAGTTTTTGAAAAGCTATTTTGTGTGTTTATTTTTTTCCACATGAACATCAAAACCAAAATGAACATGTGGCTCTGGAAACTTTTCAAACTTGGGATCACATTGCATTTACAAATTAAGTTACAGGATTGTCATCTGAAGTTTATGAATTAATTGTATCCTATGATGAGGAATGTCCATTTTTTCAAGTCTATTTTGTGACTTTCAGAAATATATTTTCCTTACATAAGTTTCCAGCATTTATTTTAGGGTTGTTTCGAAGTATTTTATCTTTTTTGGTGCCATGTAAAAGGGTTTTATCTTCCTTATTTCTTCTAAGTGGATGATA
>JAQIFY010003323.1:0-12648 GCA_028533085.1 Varecia variegata | reverse complement strand
ATTTTCTTCTAGGATTCTAATAGTTTCTTTCCTAAGGTTTAAGTCTGTTAACCACCGTGATTTAATTTTTGTGAGAGGTGAAAGGTGTGGGTCCTGCTTCAGTTTTCTACATGTGGCTATCCAGTTTTAAGGATTATCTTTTTCTTTACCCATATGTCTTAGAGACCTTTCCATGGCATGATGATAAATCTGCCCCCATCTTTTGGACTGCCGCATACGTTCTCCTATGTGCAATTTCAGGCATGTTTATTTCTTCTTTCATTCTTCTATATCCTTGCTTTGTTTTGTTTTGTTTCTTCCTTTAAATTTTTTCCTCTAAATGAAACAATATAGATATAAAAATATACACAGTAACAAAAAATTCAAACTATGGAAACTAAAAAGTAAATTTTACCTTTCTGTGCCACTGCATACAAATCTAACTCCCCAGAGACTACAGGTTTTGATTTTTGTTCTTTTGGTGATTTCTATTATAATTTTAAGTGCTATACTTTTATTTATTTTTAAGTTTTCCTTAAATAATAGTTACTATAACTAAAAAAGGAAACAGCAATAACAACTTATATTGAGTAATATTTTAATGGGCCATAGGGTGGGTCAAAAGCTTGTATGTGTGCTCGGTACCCCACCTGGAACCAAAAGTCTGACAAGGCAGGATGACATCATGGCTAATTCTGTGAACTCTACACATAGTCTGAGCTCTAATTCTGGCTCTGTCACTTCCTGGCTATGCAATCTTGGGCCCTATGTGACTCATTTTTCTCATCTCTAAAATTAAGGCACAATTGTTTTTAGCAGGCAGAGTTCTCATGAATTAAAGAGAATGGCCTTTAGCATAAAATATATCAAGATTTGGATTCCACAGTGGCACATATTGGTCACATGTTGACAATGTTAATCTTGGACTTCTCAGATATTGATAAAAATGGGACTGGTAAGAGCTCTCCCCCAGAGTTTTGTGAGGATTACATTAGTGAAGTAGGATATGTAAAAGTATCTAGCATATAGTAGGTACTCCATAAATGCTAGTTTCTCTTTTTCAGTCCTGTAGGAATGTATGATTGCCCTAGACACGAGGGTCTTGGATAATTTTCTACAGTATCACCAATAGTTCATGAGTTTCTCAATTGCTTAAAGAATGTCCATAGGATGCTGCAGTTATTGCATGAGCCTAAAACTTCAGTCTTTGATAAAGAAGAAAAACATTTCTGATTCTAACAATGACTGAGATATGCAGAAGGATGCAAGTTTCTTCCATTTCAAAATAATGCCTGATTATTCACAATATGTCAAGACTATGCATGTTTTTATTGACTATTTGAGGAAATATCATTTTATTTAATTTTCATCACCATAATTGTTTTTTGGCTATTAGCTATTCCAGTGTTAAAATTAATTTTGACTTTCTTTAGATCTCACATATTTCTGATTTTGATTAATTAGCATTCTAAAAATGAAAACTATATAAAGAGTATAATGTTTGCTTAGTTACCAATCTCCCCATATACTTATTAATCATAAACTTTCAAAAATTTCCAATTATATTCATGTGGTAAAAGATATCTGTTGCAGTTTCTAATATTTATAATATAGTGCAGAAAGACATTTCAAATTTCTAGTTGATTGTCCAAAGTAAACAGGTCGGTGGATTCTGGGAGCATTGCCCATTTCATGGAAGAATTATAGCTAAAGTGATATGCCAGCAGCAATATCACAGAACATGAATAATTTGTGTATTTAGAAGAGTAACTACAGTGTGGAAAGAAAAGTCTAATGACAAAGGCACACCTGATGTTAGTGTACAAATTTACTATTTGAATTATTTTCTATCTTTTATTTCTTTAGCTGGTTGGATTTGATGAGACTTGGCAAACTAACACTTCACCTGGGCAAGATTATCAAAATTTGAATTTGAGTTATAAGCCTATTTGGACCAATCAAAGGAAAGGAAACTAGAGATGTTTTTGGCAATACGTATACAGCAGGAAAAAAGAAACTTGAAAATTTAGATAGATTCGTTTTGAAAATTTCCACCTACTTATACTTTTAAGTTTTAGGGTCCAATAGCTTCTGAGAAGATGACAACTTAAAAAATTTCACATAGAACCAACATTGCTTGAATTTTTCTTTTCCAAAATGGCTTATCACTTAGTAGGCCTGCAATTTCCACTTATAGAGACAGATTTCAATTCACACAAATAATATTCATTGAATATCTAACAGTGTGGCATGTACCCTGCTGGGCTCTCTTAAGAAATATAGGCACTGTTCCATTTCAGCATTCAATTTAACTTCTAAAATAACCCAAACTAGGGGAATATAGCCATTGCAATATGCTCCCCATGGGCAAATAGGAGAGAATAGCAAAGAGAGGTTAAGAACTTTCACAGGTTGCTTGATGCACTCACTTAAATTCTGAGTACTGACTGAGTTATGTCTCTACCTGCATTTTTACACACACACACACACACACACACACACACGTTTATAAATTTTATCAATCTTCTAGTGTGCATCAATTGTCATCCATGCTTCTCAAACATTAACTTCGAGATCTTGCTAAATTTTGATTCAGGAGGACTTGGGTGGAGTCTGAGAATTTGCATTGTTAACAAGCTCTAGGTGTTGCAGATGCTGTTGGTCCTTGGACCCTACCTTGAGTATCTTGAATGTGGAAGCTTATGCATATGTTTACATACTATATGATTTTCTTAAATAAAAAACTTCAATGGCACATTGAAGTCATTTTTCTATAGGTGATAAATTGATAGATTTGTTTTCCTTCTTTATCATTAGGTCCATATTTTGATGTGGATTTTCTGATGAATCAAGACAGTAAATTCATACATCATTACATTTATTATAGAAATGTCAACACTTGAATACCTAATTTGCTGAGCACTAAGGATCTTAGAAGCAAAGCTTCTATTGCCTCTGTCTTGCTGATCACTCCTGGTCAGTTAATAACATGATGTATTATTTTTGTTTCTTTGCTTTTAATAAGATAGGAAAAAATATTTTGTTTATGTAAATTAGAAAACCTAGTGCTGTTATGTTAGGGAACATACATACATTATTGTGCCCCTTGGTCTAGTGAGGTTGAGGAAAACATGGTTTGAGAACAATTGCATTACCTTTGAAATGACATTACTTAAGGGATAACTTTAAGCCAATAGTTTTGCACATATAAGCAGAAATGCAGGAACTGAGAGGGGCATACTCAAATACAAAATTCTTAGCAAGGAAAACTATATAACTTGCAAGGAGACTTTATATTAGTCTATTTTAGATTATAGTTGATGTAAAAATAAAATTAAGTGTTGTTATGGAGGATGACCCACAAAAAAATAAATACATAAAAAGTAAATAAATGAAATTAAAGGAACAACTCTTCTAGAAAACTTTCAGACATGTGATAATAAATCGATAGACCTCCAGAAACCCAGTTGGAAAATCAGGTTCTGGTGGGTCTTTTGGATCACGTTCCCTCTTTGGCTTGATCCCCCAGCCCCTCTCTCAGGGGCCTGTTACAAGGAGAGGGCCGGTTCTTCTCTCCTCCAACAGAGGCATGTCTTTCCCTGCCCCTCTCAGCTTTAGAAGGCCATTTGGGGATGAGCTCAAGGGAAACAGGAGCAGAACACACAGGCCCGTTCTGCTCTAAGCTATAGGGAGAAATATTTTCCCTCGAGTTTATCTTTTTATGCCTTTTACTGACCAACCTTGCAGGCCACGATCAGATGACAAGCCGAGGGGGGATGTCTAAGTAGAGTGTGCCAACTGCTCTTAGTTCAGGCAAGAGGATCCCTGATTCTTAACCAAGGTCCGAGTCTGATCACAAAGGTAGGAGACTAGAGAGGGATTTAGAGCTAAGGATCAATTTCAAATCAAAAGAGGTTTGTGTGTGTGTTTGTGTACTCTTTGGATATCTGGAGTAACAGAATGAGCAAAAGAATGCTGGTGATGCTCATGATGGTGAATAAAATGTGTGGCTCTGTCCCGAGACGGTGCCAGAGGCACTACCCTGCCCTCTGCTCCGATCCTGGGAGCATCACAGAAGCATTTTCCATTTTTCTGGTTTTTTTAAACTCAATCTTTCTGGGTAAAATAAGCCAAGCACAGAAAGACAAATCTCACATGTTCTCACTCATACGTGGGAGCTAAATATTAAAACAATCGACCTCCTGGAGACAGAGAGTAGAGTGATGGTTCCCAGAGGCTGGGATGGATAGCGGGAAGAGGGGCATAAAGTGGGGATGGTTCATGGGTGCAAAAATATAGTTAGCTAGTGAGATAGAATGAACAGTATTTGACAGCACAACAAAGTGACTATAATCAATAAAAAGTTAGTGTATACTTTAAAATAACTCAAAGGGTGGAATTGCAATGTTCCTAACACAAAGAAATGATAAATGCCTGAGATGATGGCTGCCCAATTACCTTGATTTGATTAATTCACATTGTATGCTCTTATCAAAACATCACATGTACCCTATAAAGATATACAACTCTCATGTACTCATAATAATTAAAAAGAAAAAAGAAAAATCAAAGATAAAAGGTGGGGAACCCTCAAACTTTTAACATTAGCTTGGTTTGCTGACAAGTCAGCCTGGTTTCCAAGTTGTTCATTTCACATGAGCTGGGTTTTTATACAGTGTGGACTGAACGAGGAGTCAGTGAATGGTTTGGAAAAATGCTCCAAGACATGGAAATTTGTTCATGATTATCATTTATAACAAGAGACTCTTTGAAACACTGGGCATTGTTTCAACTTGAAACTATAATTATGAAAATACACAATTGCAAAATTACAGCATCTCAAAGAACATTCAGTGGATGTTTCAATATTTTCTATGATGTCAACCCATTTTTACAACATATTGTCTGAAAATCTGAGCTGATGAGAGATTTCCTGATGTTGTTAATACACTTTAGTTTTTTTAATAATTTATTTTTTTCTTATCTGAATTATTAACATTGGTATTTGGAGTAACATTCTTGAGAGATTTATAGTACTCTTTTTCTGCTCGAATTGTAGAGTCTCGTACCATGAATCATGACTTGAATATTTTCAGTCCTGTTGTCCTAATGTTGATGATACCAATGGCCTTTTATCACCTTATGTATAAATGCAGATTAAAATTAGGTGTGTAGCATTTGTTCCTTTAGTAATTTCCATTATCAGGAGATGACTTTTTACTTTAGTTTTTCGGTGAAATTTATTTTTAAATTGCTACAATTTCTTTGGAATTTTTTGTTGTTGTTGTTGTTTTTGTTATTTACATTGAAATTCTGGAGTCACTCTTTGGATAGGGTAATAGTAATAAATATTAATCTCAATTTGAGTAATTACCTCTATATCTTTCACAGATGTGGGAAGAGTCACCAGACATTCTTAAGGGATTTCACAGTGGAGTTTTTGGGGCACACAGTTAATGATTATATCATCACCAAAGTGTTTGCAAGACTGTGTACAGATGTGGACATCAGAACATACATGCCTATTTTAATTTATGCACTTTGCATAGAAAGTAAAATTATATACCACCTAGACCCAGGTAAAAGTTGTCAATATTAACTATAAAGCCAGATTTTAAATTGCATATGTGCACAGAATTGGCAGTTCTAATTGGTCTGCCATAAGCTATTGGGAAATGGATGAGTGCTTTCAAAATGTTTATGGATGAAAAATCCAGAATGTTACCTTCAGTTTTGCCAGAAGCTGGGGATCCCACTGGAACTTTTTGCACTAAAATAATTTAAAAAGGGAACTTGCATCCTTCTTTAGCCAATTAGGCAGTCTATTCCAGAATTATGTAATTTATTGCTATTTTAGGAGTGAAATAATTTTTAAATTAATGTGCCAATCTATTTATTTTCCAGAGTTTGAGCAAAAGACAATAGGACTGCAAGCCCTCGAGTTTCTCAGGCTTACCTGACTTGTCTGCTCAAGGACAATCTTAATGCAGCCCGTTGGAATGTCACATGTTCACCTTCGTCTAAGAAGCAGTTACAGAACAAAATCGCTGTCTCAGGAGACAAGTTTGAATCACATCCACCCAACACTCTCCTAAAAGTGTGTCCTGAGTTCATTTTGAGTAATGGAAAGAGAAATCAGGCACAGCCTCACACACTCCTGATTTGGGTTCTAAAACGATGAAATGAATGAGGATAAAGGAGCTTCTGAAACATCGCTCAGTCATGGGTTCTGACCTGTCATACATCTGTCAAAGTCTCACTGAAATAAACCCAGGGACTTAATATCTTTGAGGTAATAGAGAACTTCTCTTTCAGCTGGACTTCAAGAAATGAATTAAGGCTTGTCAGTGTGAGTTTTAAACAGACACAACTCCAGTTTAAACCTTGGCACGGGAAGATAGACGGATATCCAGTGTCGTAAGTTCAGAAAGGAGTATTCATTGGTTGTAACAGCCAATGAGATAGAAAAGATGATAAAAGATCTCCAGGGGACATCAACCGATTGGTCTGCTCTTTGAAACTCTCTCCCTCTGCACGATCTGGAGACTCATCCAAAGCTGGATCTCAGGGTGTGGTTCCTGCCTTTTGGTCTTCGTCTCTTCCCTCCCTATAGCACTTGTCAACTATTCTAGAACAGTCTTTTTCCCAGGTGCTGTTTTTTGGATGTCTGTACTAACCTCTGTACTGTTAGTATTTTGTATTTTCCCCCCAATGGGTATGAAAAGTTCTAATTCTGCATAAGCAGAATGACACAAGGGGAACTTTGTTGAGAGGAAATGACTTGTATTAGAAATACAATATGCCACGTGGAGGTCCTCCCATAGGGGCCCTGATTACCTGGTCCAGTGAGCCCGATTGAATTAAGGTTCTGATTCTACAGCATCTTAAACTCAGTAGTCAGGTAGGAGCCACTCAATTGAAGGATTGATATATAATAATATCTGGAGGAATTATTTAACACATTGCCACATTAGAAAAAAAATTTTTCCCTGGGGCCATGGTGTTTTATTAAAACAAAACGATCCTTTCTAGTTTGTTATTTTTTATTGTTTTCTGTGCATGAGTTATATGCAATGCAATCCATGTTTTTAGAATTAAATTGTCAATATTAATTGTAACAATAAGAACATCAACAGTAAGATTTTTACTAACCAACTGCAGGGTTTTGCTTCACAAGGCTCAAAACTAGCTTGAGTTAAATACAACTCACATGGCAGTCAATATGTTAATTCATAACTTTATGGTAAATAAAATATGGAAATTAGTTGATTAGCACACACTGTGGAACTAGAATTGGCATGTTTCATAATAGAGGCCCATAAATATATAAACAACTATCAAGTGTGATAATCACAGACTCTCCTCACGAGGAAAAATCCTGATACATTTATTAAGAAGAAGCTCGGGGAGATATAACTCCCCTCTCCTCACAAAACACACACAAAATTTGATTGATAGAGTCTGGCCAGAGAGGTGAATAAGAAAAGAGTTCAAAAAGTAGTCAATTTTTAAAACAACTAGGCCTGTTGAAAAGTCATGTAAAATGCACACCAGAAAGGGACAGTTGGACATGAAAAATATCCCTTGAAAGGTTCATCCCATTTTAGGTCACCGCTGAAGCCCGGAGCTGCTTTGGACAGGGTTTGGCCCCTGGCCATTCTACCGGCTCGAAGGACTCTGGTCCCTCTGCACCAAGCAGCTCTCTCAGTGCCAGGCTTGTGGCAGCTCCTTGAAAGCAAGACAGCTACTCAGACACTCTGTCACCCAAGCCTACAGGCCCAAGACCCATAGGCCCGCTGCTTCGTGCTGATCCTGTGCTCTGAGAAGTGTCCCTCCGTGCAGCCTGGCTGGGGCCTCACTGCCCCTCCAGCTGTGTGACTGTCTTGGCCTGTTGGCAGATCTCTGTGCCGCTCTCTGTGCCAGTTTGGAGTCAGCGACGGCCAGGGTCTTCCTTATGGCTGCTCAGCTGGTTATGATTTTGTCTGTACATCCCTCCCAGGGCTATATGTTCCATGAGGTTCTCCCTCACTTGGTAAGGAACCAGAAAGAGTATAAGAAAGAGCAGTAAGAGCTACGCTGACTTCCACGGCCCATTGTCTTTCACAAGGTAATGGCGTGTGTCCTCGTGCCTGCTGCCCCTGGAGAGGGAAGCAAGGCCAGGAGCTTCTTGTTTGCCTGAGCACCCCTGGCTGGCTCTGACCCTTCTAACTTTTGTTCATTTGGGCATCCTGGAAGCTATGTGGCAACCAGGACCTTCCCCTGTTCCTCACTATTTTCCATGTGGCTGTCCCTTGCAGCATTTGTCAGCTGTGGAGGTGTCCTCTGCACTGAGCTGCAAGAAGCAGACCTGCATCAAGGAGTGTATTTGGGAGGTGAGTCCAGGAAGCATTGGTGCTTAATCCCACTGGGGAACCCTGGGAGCCAGTGCAGATCACGTGATTCAGAATCAGCCCACTTGATGGGGAGCATTACACCACCTCCACACAGTCATTGCTGGAGAGCTGCTGGGGAGGGGAGGTTGCCCCTCTAGCCCTCACAGCCTACTCATGGGGTGGGCAGAGGCTCTGGCAGCCAGAGGAAGCACCTAGGCACCGACAGGCTGAGGCAGGCAGGTGAAAGTCAGACAGGTGAGCACCGACAGGATATGGAGAGGGGTGTGAGGAGCACAGAGAGCCTCTGTAAGTCATCTGAGCTCTCTCTTCCTCCCCACATCCACCCATCCTAGTCTCCAGAGAGCCTTGGTTCAATGACTGGGCAGGACTGGACTTACTCTGGGCACACTCAGAGCTGGTGGCCCGGGAGGGTTTGGCACCGAGGAAATGACCTGCTGTCAGCTCTTGTGTGTACAGCCCCAGAAGGGGTTGGCTGCGTGAGCCAGTTCCTGAAACCCAGGCCGGCTCAGCTCAGAAAGGTTGGTATGAGAGGCCAAGAAGCTCTTTTAACACAGCACAAGCACAACAACCAAACCCACTTTGCTGACATCTGAAATCTGCCTCTGCTCCTTCTTCATCACAGTTCCTGAGATTTGGAACCCCCTTGATGTTTCTGTGAACCTCTGACAACAGTCCCGCTAGCTCCGCTGGGCCTCCTATTAGGCTGCAGCCAGGACCTATCTGTTCAGCCTACGTGTGCTGCCCCAGGGTCTGAGCTTTGTGTAGCTCACGCACTTCAGTCGAGAAGCAGTGCAGGGAGACGAGGCTGTACTTAAAAGAGGTCAGAGTTGGTGGCTGGTTTCGAGGCCCTGCTCCCACGGTGTGTACTGGCAGGACTGTCACACAAAGATGGCGCTCAGAGCCTTGGCGAGAGGGCGTGGTCCCCAGCAAGCGAGGAGAACCATGCCCCCTTTATTTCAGCCTCTGTAGCCTCAAGACAAAGAGTCATTGTTTTTTAATTAATCAATCAATCAGCCAAGTAACAAATGTTAATTAGGCAACCACTTTGCCAAGCAAAGTGGCAGATGCTGAAAAAAATACACAGATGTTGGAAAGGGTTCTTGCCTTTGGCAAATTTACAGTCTAGATGAAGAGACAAAATTTATAATGTGTGACTCTAAGGTAGTGTGTGTGACTTAATTTTTAAAACAAACATGCCAGAATTTTTATGTGGCTAATTCCCTCTCATATGTTCCTATATTAAATATTATCATTTCCAGTTACGTAATGTTTATATTATAGTTACACAGCTTTGCACTGCAACATGGTTGTGGTAACTACGTTGGACAGCAGACATGTAAAAATGAGGTGATTTTTCTCAGCCACCATATAACCTGAGGTTATCCTCTTTGACCAGTGGGTAGTGATGCCACACTTTTATTGCAGACACATAGAGCTTACAGACAAGGTCAGGCAAAGTGCTGACGGTGCTAAACCAGTAGCAGGGCATGGACGCAAATTTATTCCCCCATTGTTGGATGCCATAATTTGAGCTTGAACATGGGACTTTACCCTTCAAAAAGCCTAATTTATGATGTGTAAATTACACAGAGGGGAGCTGATTTCTAGAAGCACAAATTCTAATGTGAGCTAAGTAATTTACATATATTTTCTTTTAGCCTCATGCAATCCTATTGAGTAAACTTCACTTTCCTCCCTTTCCAGATGAGGAGACTGTGGCTCAGAGAGCTTAGATAACGTGCCCAACATTGTATAACCGGAAGTCCAGGCGGGCTGGGATGCCGGTGTGTGCAACTCCACGGTCAGCGTGATACGACGCCTCCTCTTGTCTCAGCAAGGGCTACAATTAATACAGGCCGCTCCCTTTATTTAGCTGAGAGGGAGAACCTCGTCAAAAGCCCTGTCAGGGTTTTGTTCCCGGAAAACCAAGTGGGATCACTGCCTGGGGCTGGGCTGGGACCCCCATGGGGGCTGCCACTGCGTTTGTCCTCTCACTCCTCAGACCTGGAGGCCAGAGTGACGTTATCTTTGGAGAGCAGCAGCCACATCTGTGCCATCAACGTGGGTTCAAAAATCCAAACGTAATTCTTGGTCTGAGAGATATAGGGCAAGGGAAAGAGCGAGAGACGTCCTAATAAAAGAACCAGCGCAGGGTAAATCTCATTTCTTAGAAAGAATCTTAAGAAGTTCTTTCTTTTGTCCGCATTGTCATCAGCTCTCCCCTGCTGTGGCGGCTTTCTTTCCCAGCACCCCTTCCCCTCAATATGCATCTCCACATCTTTCTCCTCTTTTGTTCTGTTTAGCTGGAAAGATCTTTGGAGCAGAAGGAATGGGCGCCTTTAGCAAGCTCGGATATCAAATAATTTTTCACCTCCCTGTAATTGAAATCAGAGGATCAGGATGTTCCCCCCTCTGGCCGGCTCTTCTCTTGTTCTCCGGGATCATAAGTGGAGCGGGGCGAGGGTGCTATTGACTTCCCCGTTGCTTGTCATGTGGCAGACGGACGCCCCAGCCAGGAAGGGATCTGACTCTCAGATGAATTCTTTTATCCTCAAAGGGGCTTCCTGCAAAGGAAACCATTAGTGTTTGGCTATTGGGTTTCTACTCCCCATGGTGTCTAAGAAACCATTCATTTAATTTTGTGACATTTTGAGTGGATTTGGAGAGCTAAGCCCATTTGAAAAGGCCTGTTCCCGTCGAGGAGCACAGAGTGGATGCAAATAGAATCCAAATGGTCGAAGCCGATCGTGTCCTGCCTGGCCCTGGAGGCGTTTCTGCATCTCTCCTCAGTCTTTGAGACACACGTCACAGAGTCGCAGGTCATGTTTCCAGTAGTCTGGTGGGCTAGGCCGTACCCAGCCTCTTGTTTGTCATGGCCAGGAACGGACCCCAGAACATGAGAAAACTGGCTCACAGTTCAACAGCAGAGACAGCATGAGAGATTAAGTCTCCTGTGTTAAAGAGAGATGTTGTGTGCATTCCTTCCTAATCCCTTTCCAGTGGATGGAGGGTGTCAAGGTGGTTCAGAGCGAGCGCTCCTGGCTCTGGCAAACCTCATGGTAGGGTCAGCTCTGTCCCATGCTGGCAGCATGGCCTGAGCAAGGTCACAGCAATGCTGCTGAAAAGTGCAGGGGTTGCCTGCACTGCAAGGTGGTTTTGAGGCCAGGGATGAGATAACTTATGTCACGTATTCAGCAAAGTCGCTGATACATAGTAGAACTGCAGTCAGTGTTGGGTGTCACTGATATTGTCTCCAGTATTCTCTTACTTTCATGTTCATTGTCGACAAGGATTTGACCCACATCCCTTCTTTTCCTAAATCAGTACTACCTGGGAAAAATATAATATGAGCCTCATATGTAATTGTGAGCTCTCTATTAGCCATCTTAAAGAAGTAAGAAGAAACATGTAAAATTAATTTTAACAATATGTTTAAAACTCCCAAAGAAAAATATTATCATTTCAATGTGTAATCAGCATAAAAATTATTAATGAGCTGTTTTACATTTTTTTCCCTCCTAAGCCTTTGGAATCTACGTGTCCTCACACACACACAGCATCTCCATTCAGATGAGCCACATTTCAGCTCCTCCGTGGCCACATGGAGCTTGTGGCTACGTTACTAGGCAGTGTTGGCCGTGGCTCTGGAACCTACAGCACAGGAAATACATATCAAAAAAAGAAAATCTCATACAAAACCACTAAAGACAATTCTTTGATGATTTCATTTTTTTTAATTAAAGTTTTTGTGAGCCACCTTTAATGATTTGAGTTTTTCTAGAGATTAGTCTATTCCATTGAGATTTTCAAATCAAGTATTTAATGTTTTATTATTCTCTTTTGATCTAAAAAACTCTTCTGCTTATGGTCATATCCTGTTTCCCATTCCTAAGTTCATGAGACAAAGAGGTGTTTTGCCTGTATGTCCCAGCAGTAAGTCACTGAATGTGGTGTGCACAAGTCTCTTTGGGGGCGCTATTTATGAATTTATGTTTTAACACAGACTAGGAAGCTTCGTTTGTGTTTGGAACGAGGAGGTTGTTGCTGCCCCTGGTGAGAGCCATCTTGGGGCAGAGCAGAACAGAGACCACACAGCAGTGGGCTGAGGGGAGCAAGGGAGCCAGGATGTAGAAACATAGACTATTCTAGAAAGAGGCCCTGAAGAGAAGGAATGTCTGGACAGCTGGGCGTGGCAAGAGGCAGAGCTCAAGAGTACGAAATGGCCAGCTATGGAGTGGGTGGGCTGGCACCCGTTATGATGCCTGTACCCCTACAT
>JAQIFY010003322.1:0-12648 GCA_028533085.1 Varecia variegata | reverse complement strand
AAAGACATCTGCACTAGAATGTTTATAGCAGCACAATTCACGATTGCAAAGATGTGGAATCAACCCAAGTGCCCATCAATACATGAGTGGATTAATCAAATGTGGTATATATATATACCATGGAGTTCTACTCAGCCACAAAAAACAATGGTGATCTGGCACCTCTGGTATTATCCTGGATAGAGCTAGAACCCATTCTACTAAGTGAAGTATCCCAAGAATGAAAAAACAAGCACCACATGTACTCACCATCAAATTGGTTTTAACTGATCAACACTTAGGTGCACCTACAGTAGTAATATTCATCGGGTGTTGGGGAGGTGGGAGGGGGTGGAGGGGATGGGTATATACACACCTAATGGGTGTGGTGTGCACAGTCTGGGGGATGGATACACTTGAAGCCCTGACTCGGGCAAGGCAAAGGCAATATATGTAACCTAAACATTTGTGCCCCCGTAATATGCTGTAATTTAAAAAAAAGGCACACTGCCATTTCTCCCAGCCTTCTAAGGGCCCACTTTCTGGAATAGTGTTTTGGCTCTTGAGAATCCCAGAAAATCTTTTGAAAATATATGTACAACAAAAACTGAGCAATATTTTCAATTCCCTATTAGCAGATTGGCTAGTCTGAACAAAAGTGTGCAAAGATGGGCCTCTTCAAACGGAGTCTATCAAGTTGGCTGCAAAGGCCGCAAAGACTTAACTGTTTTACTCAACTAGTAGGATTTGGGTGCTCTCTTAGAATGATGATGTCATGAAACATGAATATTTTGGCCACAAAATTTTAGTTTTTTTATAAAATTATGTTTGATGAAAGAACAGAAGTCACATAAATCCAAGTTCATAATTTTAGGAAGCTGGCTTATAATGATATTTTAATATGTAGTATAAAAAGTTATTTTAATTCTAGTAATGCATTATGCTATATTTCCTTCAGATCTTCTCAAATACCTTGATACTGGAAATTTTTCAGCATTCAAGACATTGTTGTTTTTCTTCCTCCTTCCTCAGCACCACTTGGAGAAATACATTTAATATAGTCACTGTTCTGGGATATCATAACATAATGTGACTTAATATTATTTTTTAGAAGCTTGATTAACAAAATTAGTGTACCAGATATAAACTTAATAGATGTTTAATATCACAGATATAAATCCTACAGTCTGCTATATATTTTAACATTTTGAATGTTTCTGAGAATATGAGTTTAGGATCATCATATGGTTAATTCTGTAAGAACCCATAAAATGCAAAAATGATCTCAGAGAAAAGCTTTTTCCTTGATTTAAATAATTTAGGTAACAAGTATTGCATATGAACAGGTACTAGTTATATTAAAATGTAACAACATATTTGGATAGCTCTTTCTAATTTATATATTATCTCAACCCAATAACCCTACAAAATATCTCAGCAAGAATTACCCCTTCTCTATTGATTGAGAAAAAGAGGCTCAAATCAGGCAGCTGGTAATGTCTGACATGGCTGTTTTGAATTGGCTCATACCTTTGGATTGGTTTACCAGAAAGCATCCAGTTGGGAACACCTCCAACTTTGGCATCAATCCAGGGCATTTTCTGCTTAGCCACCCACATCATGACCAAGTGGCCAAACCTGGGTCCAGGTACTGCTATTAAAATGTTACTATGAGGTTTGAGAAAGAAGAAATTGATTTAGAAAAGCCAAAAGAGTTCCACAGAGATTTGCTGAAGAATGCTGGCTCTGTGAGGGCTCCAAAGTATCACCTGTTGGTTTCCACTCAGATGCCCAAACTCTAACGTGTAAATAATCATTGCTCAAAAACTGTTTTCTGATAAATGAACAAATCTACACAACTTAATCAGTAAAGCCTAGAAAATGTGTAGGTCTATATGTTTATATATATTATTTTGAAACCAATTAAGCTATGCATAACACAGATATTATTTTTAATGAATAACCAACCTTCTTCACTAGGACTAGGGGAAGTCTGGTCATCAGTTGCTAGACACAGGTTTCAGTTATTGTGTCAGTATTCTTACATGTCAGCCTGCTTGCTACAACATGGAATTCTTCTTTTATATTTGATAAAATCTTCATAAATATGCTGGCTGTGGAAGCACCGTTACCTCTTTCTAAGAGGACAATGAGCTGAGGGTCACATCTTAACCTTGGTTTTCCTAATAACCATGGCCTCACTGACCACACTTAATCTGTCCTAGTCGTCAAACCACTCTACACTGTTACCTGGGTCCTGGCAATTCTTCTAGTACAAACTTCTCTTTCAAGCCAGTGATTCCTTCAGTTTCTTTAAGTACCCTGGGAGGGTTCATGTATTCTGGCTCCACGTTTTTGCACAGGTAGAAACAGCTTGAATAAATCTCTTATTTCTCTTTCCTAAATGTAATGGGGGAAAAAACTTTGGAGATATTAATCAATTTTTTCTCCTAATAGTCTTCTAGTGTAACCTACCTTCATTCCCACTTCTACTCAAGAATTTAGGCCATTAAGTGTTCTTCACCATATTTCCTGGCTCTGATCTATTTTTTAAGGCCCTCAGAAAAATACTACAGACTCCAGGAAGAAACGTTATAATTTATAGCAAGAGATTCGAGGACAATGAGATTCTACTCTGATAAGTTTAGAGGGGAATTGTGAGAGAAGATATTTTGGTGAGTCCTAGAGAAAATCCCAACACCTCTTTCCTTAGAAAGGGCCCTGAAGGGGTGAAGAGGTGGCAAAACCTCAGAGAGGGGATAGCCTAAGAAACCGACAGAGATGAGATCTCATTAGCTTCCTATAGATTTCTGTGACCTGGCATGGAGGGAAACAGCAGAATAAACCCCTGACACTAAAGATGACACAGACTCAGAATAAAGAGCACGAGAGCCACTGAGATGTCATGAACAAGAAAAGGATTTTCTCAGCAGGGTTTGCCCTAAATTAATGACCAAGGGCCAAATTCCACTTATGGCGCTATTTAAGATCTTCAGAATCTTGTACAACTCCAGGGAAAATTGAGAGTACAGAAACCCCAAGTTAGCTGAGATTAAGTATCTGCTATAGTGTTAATAGTGGTGCTCAAAGTGATTAAATTGATTTGTAGAATATAAAGAAAATTATGTAACTCACACATCTGAATTGTTGATTGCAATTCATACTCAATAGAAAAAGACAGCTTCCCAGGAATCAAGGGACAATATGATTATACTTAATATGAAGAAATTCAATAAAATATTTTTAAGGCAATGGAAAAATGACTTCTCCTAACTTTTAAATTCTCCCATTCTTTCTTGTTCCTCTCCACTACGTGTGCATATTTTTATGCATGAACTTAATTCACTCAACAAGTATTCAATGAGGTGCTATATTAGACACTGTAAGAAATAACAAAAAATATACAGCAAAAAATCTCCTCCATCAAGTGATTTATAATGTAATTGGGGACAGGGAGACCAATTACATGATTAATGTAGTATTAATGGATTGGTATGTACCAAACAAGTAGTAGGAATCATAAGATTTTACAGGTTTAGACAAATGAACACTGGTGTGCTGAAATTGTCAAGGAAAGCTTCTCAGAGAAGTGAAGACCCATTGGTGGTTGTGAAATCATTTCAGGGAGTTATGACCAGGATTTAGAGGATAGGACAGCATAGAATAGGACAGGATAGGACAGGATAGGATAGAAGTAGTAGATACATTGCATGTATGTATAATTTAATGAAGCTTTTGTTTCAGATGTCTGTGTGCATGTGTTTTGTATTCACTGGATCTTGATATAAAATGTATTTCTTATTGTGGGTCATGACCAAAATGTTTAAAGCCACCATCATATGGGAGCTAGAGATCAAAGAGTTCCTTAAAAGGAGGGTAAGACTGCAATAAGCAGAGAGGAAAGTTGACTAGCAGTGGGTACTTCATAGGCCAAGTTTGAAATCAGTGAGGCATGTGCAAACAATTAGGAATCAACCAGTCTGGCTTTATGTAAGAAAGTGGATGAAAAGATTCTGAAAGAAACTTCTGGAGATATTCTAATTAAAATATTTTTTCTTTGATATCTGAAAGCTAATTCCCTTTAGAAATGTTTGGTCAGCTGAACTATATCATTTATTTTGAATCATTTTTAGTATTTAATTAATAGCTTTGGTATACTTTTTAGTGCCCTTTGAGATCATCTCTTTCTTCCACCCACCACCCAGTAATTCTGATAAAGCCGACTTCACACACACACACACACACACACACACACACGAGGTTCAGTAAGGCCCAAAGCCCCAGGCCTACATCTAACAATAAGTAAGTATAACCCCCCACCCTGCATGCACCCAATAATCCTCACTGCCACAACCCCTAATGCACAACCAGCTCTCCCAAATCCTTATCTGTGACTTAAAATACATTACCTCAATCCTCTTTCAGAATGTATAGTCTGTTGGAGTGCTGATGGGCCCAGAAGTGGAAACATTGATGCTACTTCTATAAGCATGTTGCCTCTCTGCAAACTCTACAGCCCATGCAAATGTCTGCTGATAGGACCTGCCTTCTTCCCAGGTTTTCCAGTAATTCCTATTCCACTAAGCACGAGAGAATGCCATGAATCCTGAGAAAAGAAGAGGGAACTGGAAGAATTCCAGAAGCCTTTTGCTATTGGCTCAACTGGCCCAACTGGTAGACATAAGGTTTCTATCTTCAGCTGGAGGTGATTATATTAAGTCTGAGTTGGGGGGGAAAAAAAAGACTCTTTTTAAACTATTTTATCCATGCTGTAATTTTTCTTAAAACACCAAGAGGTCAACCAGCAGAGGGAACCCTAATGGTTTACTCATAATACCCAGAGGTAAGTCATGAATAGAAAATGAAGATTTTGGAAAAGAATGTGAAGATATTTGCAAGAGAAGAAATCCATCCAATCAACATGATCTTACCAAATTTGACCCTACTATGTGCAAGACCATAATATTAGTTTTGAGAAGGAAGTATTGGCATACAGAGACTGGATTTCTTTTGGATTTGCTTTCTGACAGCTGACATTACACTCAGTTGATACCTGCCATATACATACTCAGCCTGTGGTCTCATGTCCCCGACCGGTTCATGGCATCATCTCTGGGAACATCACTAAGCCATTTTATAAATTCTTTTCGAGATAAGACAAGTGGTGCTCAATACCAGGTTAAGGAAATTTTTGTGGTCATTGCCTCCACATACATCTTTTTACTAAAGAATGTGTGGGTTTTAAACAAGCATATCAGCCTCCATTCCTTGAGAAACCATGGTAAAATTCTTAAATTATTTCTGGTAAGTACTTTATCTGTGCAATCCCTTCTAGTCTCTTCGCCATTTTTATAGATGTAATCAATTATTTCAGTCAAACAAAATACACTGCCAACTTTCCAGAATTCCTAGAACGATTTTAACTACTAGCTTGGGGTTTTATTCAGTATGATCATAAAAGTTATTATATTCTAATTGCTTGTGATTGTTACTACATTGAGATTTATTTTGGTGGGTTATTTCAAGAGACTGTTAAAATGAGTTTAGTGACTTCATTCTGGTTTTCCTGATTGATTCTATTATTAGGACTGTGGAAGCCTGGGGCCTTTTGGCCTTACTGAACATCTTGAACAATTTTTTAAACAGTTTGGGTTTGGCAAAACCTATTTTGCCAAGAACATTACCCCTTAATTTTTAAAAACCATGTGCATTTTAAGGAAAATGTAACCCATATGTTCCTAATTCCTCTGTACTAAACACATCAAATGTTTTGTAAGAACTGCCTGATTTCCAAGAAGCCTTATGAGCCTTCCTTATATGACCTTTTAAGTTATTTTCTTTTAAAACAGGAAGTTATTTCTGCCAAGGATGAAGTTATTTAGACACCAACTGTTTCAAGAAACTCATGAACTAAGTGGAGATATTTTATGTTTCTCTGGGATGTATTTACTGAACAAAGTAGTAGCAAACACACACACACACATACACACACACACAAATAAACAACTAAGCTATGAAAGAACCAAATCAAATGAAGAAACATTTTAAAATATGTATGTTTTCTGAATCCCCATACATTGAAATACTTAGTTATAGATTTAGTATTTGACAAGAACATCTGCTTCAAAGGAGTTTGTTGAGAAGAGGTTTTGTTTTGCTCTGCTTTTTACTTCTAGAGATGATCTAAAATCTTATCTAAATATCTGTTTTCATCATGCTACAAATGAACTTTTCCCAGAGGATTTGGAAATTTTAATTCGGGTTACTTTTCATTTTAACATTTCTATCTCTAATCCCAACAGTAAGAATCAAAGCATATTAAAAAATCAGAACATGTGTATATTTTTGCATATGTCTGCACATAAATGTATGTGTATATATACAAATGTGTGTATGTGTGTGTGATTCTAGATCTTCTCTGCAGATCAGCTTCCCACATCAGTCTCTCAGCAAAAGTCCCCGTCATTGTAGTCCTACCCCTCAAGTTGGTAAAATTTGGTAGTCATTCTTCCTAGTCTCAATTCATGGGCTGGTGTGTCCAGCACAAGTCTAGCACTTTGAGAGGCTGCACCTTCCCCCAAAACTCCCATGGAGAGGCCAAACAACCCACCTGGCCTATTTCTGGCTGAGTTTCTTGAATATTCTAGTATTTTCTCTTTTCCATCTTATTTTCAAATGCCAGACGGTAAGAGAAAAGAAGCTTATCCCATGCCTCAAGCCCACAAGGACCCACCTTTTTCCTTTCTCCAGCCTGGCCCTCCCCTCAGACCTACCCCATCTTGGAGGATCCTACAGACAAAGACCTGTGCTCTGCTGACATGTTTTCAGGGTGCTCTGTTTGGCCTCCTCCACCTCTGTCACCATGAGGCCTGGCTGGGGTGTCATCACTCCCGTCTGTGAGCCAATCCTACACTGTGCACTCAGCGGAAACTCAGCAGATACCATAACAAAGCAATCCAAAAGGTAAAATTTTCTGATTTATAAGTATTCATATGGTTTGTGCTTAATGATATGGGGAACTATACCATGTGGCTCCACTGTGAATGTAATTTATTATTTGTTAATATCATTATTTATACTATCTTAAAATATATAAGCAAGAAACACAAAATGGGCAATTCATTTCCACCTTCTCCGGGTCTCAGTTTCCTTACCTATAAAGTGATGGAAGTGGATAGAATAATTCCTAATGTTACTTTTTGCACAAACATTTGTTGAACCAATTCATAGTAGACTTTCCAGTAATCCTGAAAGTCACACAATGCTTCTTGATGGAAGAATTGAAATTCCTGATGCATGCTAGGCACTTTGCTAGGATTAGGAATACAAAGAAGAAAAGAAAAGAGAAGAAAAGAAAAGAAAAAAGAAAAGAAAAGAAAGAAGGAAGGAAGAGGGAGGGAGGAAGGAAGGAAAGAAGGAAGTAGGGAAAGGAGAGAGAGAGGGAGGGAGGGAGAAAGGAAGGAAGGAAGAAGAAAGAAAGAATGAAATTCTCCCCTCCTGGATTTTTAGAGAGTCTTTGGTAAATAATCATCCAAACATCTGTGACAATGTCTGATTGAAATTGTCATTGATGAAGAAGAAAAATAGAAGCTGGAAGTTCTCAGTACTTGATATGGAGATGTAAAAACAGGGAGAATCAGTCTCAGGGATAGTTGCCAAGGAGGATGTGATATCAGTAAAATTCCAAGAGAGCTGATCAGAAATAAGGATGAATATCTTGAGAGGGTTAAAAGAAGTTTTAAAATTTTAAAGGCAATGTAATGAAAATAATGTAATTTAAACTTCATTTATTTTGTACACAAAATGTACTTTCTATCCTCTCTCTTTTTTTTCATTTTCAAAACTAAGGGTTTTTATCAGTTTTGAAACAATAGAAATACACAGTGATTGAATTCTTACTTGTTTTTTAGTTCCGGTGACTTCAGTTTGCATACCTATTTCTATGTGATGCTTTTCTTCCAAATGTTCTATCCCAATGGACTGCAACTGCCATCAGAAGAAAAAGAAAAGCAAAAAAAGGAGGGCGATCAGAAATGTTATGAGAATAAAATTCAAGACAGCACACACTCTTCATACAGACTTCTGTTTCCTCCAGGCCAGGGATGCAACTGGACACTTTTGTGGACATACCCAAAGGGCAGGGCTGGAGGTAGAGAAGGCCATGGAAACACTACAGAATTTACTCACTAATGGCAAGACTCCGATATGCTCGGGGTGTTTTTGAAAATAAGACTCTTTAATCTAAAAATCTTAGAACAAAGCAGGTCATAACCAAAATTTTAAAATTGTGAAGAGTAATATTAAAAGCTGCTATGGTCTGAATGTTTGCATCCTCCCAAAATGTATATGTTGAAATCCTAATCCCCAAAGTGATGGTATAAGGAAGTGGGCCTTTGAGAGGTGATTAGGTCATGAGGGCTCTGCCCTTATAAATGGGATTAGTACTTTTATTAACACACTGACTGCCACACTAGGAAAAAAATTCCCTGGGACCACAGTGTTTCATTAACACAAAACGATCCCTTCTAATTTGTTATTTTTTTTATTGTTTTCTGTGCGTGAGTTATATGCAATGCAATCCACATTTTTAGAATTAAATTGTCAATATTAATTGTAACAATAAGCACATCAACAAGTAAGATTTTCATGAACCAACTGCAGGGTTTTACTTCATAAGGCCCCTGGCTCAAAACTAGCCTGAGTTAAATACAACTCACATGGCAGTCAATGTGTTATTAAAGAAAAGGCCCCAGGGAACTAGCTGCTTGTCTCCTCCACCACGCGCAGACCTGGGTGGAAGGCAGCATCTACGAACCAGGAAGCAGGGGGCCTTCAGCAGACATCAAGTCTGATGGTGCCTTAATCTTGAACTTCCTGGGCTCTAGAACTGTGAGAAATAAATTTCTCATAAGCCACTCAGTCTGTGGTATTTTGTTATAGCAGGACAAAAGGATAATCCAATTATCTTATGCTCTTTAAAGATTAAAGAATTTCATGAATATAAATAATACGCAATGGATTGCCTGCTTAAGTGTTTAAAATAGTAAACAGCAGATCCATCCATAATTCTCTATTAAATTAACCAAAAAACTTCCTGAACATGAACATTTTTAGATTTAAAATTCAAACAACAAAAAGTATATCCAATGTGAAACATTTATTGATGACATCTTTAGAAGCAGATCTGTGAGTATCCCACTTGGAAAAGTTTAATGAAGTGTTCTTAATAAGGCACTCATGCTACAAATCTATATCAGATCCACTGACATGCTGCAATATTCCCAAAATTTTACATGGAGCTGGAAATTTTCTTTCATTTGTGGCTTTTGGTTAGTGCATGGGTGAGAAGAGAAAAGAATTCTCAGGAGAGAACCAACAAGAGTGTAAATGATCATCTCTTACTATTTCTTTTTCACTTATATAGGAAGGAAGGAAGGAAGGAAGGACGAAGGAAGGAAGGAAGGAAGGAAGGAAGGAACCAAAAGAAAGACAAAAATCCAAACAGCTTGAATTTTAAATATATTTTAAATGTGGAATCATTAATCTAACCAGTTTGAACTATAATATTTGGAAAATTTTTTTTGAAAAATATAGAGAAGATAGTGAAGAACACCAGCTGAATTTTAACTCCCTGAACTCTGATTTTATTTTTCTCAAATCTATGTCTTGACTGGTTTCTTTTTCTTTTTCTTTTTCTTTTTTGTTACAGTGCCTGGCTCTGTTACCCAGGCTAGAGTGCAGTGGTGTCATCATAGCTCTCTGCAACCTCCAACTCCTGGGCTCAAGTGACCCTCCTGCCTCAGCCTCCCGAGTAGCTGGGACAGGTGTACACCACCACATCTGGCTAATTATTTTATTTTTATTTTTTGTAGAGATGGGATCTTGTTATATTGCCCAGACTGGTTGACTGGTTTCTTTTAAAACTTACTCTCATATAATTACTTTGAAATTCAGACTCGAGGAATTAAAGTTCAATGTGTTGAGGAAGGTAATGAAGTAAAGGTGGAACGTGAGTATAGGTGATATCAATGCAAATTTTTCTGATTAATACACTTTTTTAAAATTCAGAAATATTAACTTATGATCTATGAAATGAGATATTTGATTTTTGACCTATCCACAATGACTATGAAAAGCAAAATTAACTAGGTTAGAAAAGCTTTCCATTACTAGGGATGTATTCAAAGTGACCACTTGTCATAATTCCAGCTGTTTGGTCAACATTTTCTTCCTCTCTTCTAAGCTATGCAGAACCAATACCCACGTTAGCAAGGGTCTCCCACCACCTCGTTCCAGTCCTGCGTGAAGTCTGTCTGTGTTTGCAGTAACAGTAATAACACCAAACAGGTTTTATTTTGTTTATGGACTGTGAGTAAACAACAGAATTGGTGAAGAAGAAAATTGTTTACCCATGCGAGGTGAATGAGCTTTTCTAGAAGAGAAGGATTTAGTGCCCTTAAGGATACAATTTATCAAATGGACCCAGAAATGTGTTCGCATTTCACTGGTCTGAATAGAGCAAAGATTTAATCATTAAATGGTTATTTTAAAGCACTAGGATTTCTGTACCAGGTATTATGTAAACTTTAGTCGTACATGCACCCAGTCCTCCCAAGCAGTAACAGCAACGTGACAACACCTACTAGGCCATTCTGCCATGTAATCACATATCAACAGTGAGAGAGGAACAAAGCCCTGTTCTAGAAGTCAGGACACCTTAGTTTGCATGATCTACTATGCACGAAATGCATACCTCAGTTCATTCATCTGTGAACATGGCAGTTGATGGTCTCTAAAATCCCTTTCAACTCTAAAATAACATTATTGATTCATTTCCTTCTTAATGTGTTAATTTGTGTCTTCCAAGTTATAATAAAAACGTTTTTATTTCAGTAATGCCCCTTTTCTACTCAACCCAAATATATACATGATTACCTTGAATTAAGACAAGATTTTAAGTGCAATATTCTCTTTCCTGTCTCTCCAAAGCATGTGGAGAAACCAAGGCAATGCAAAAGTTGCTCTATGATTGTGGCAAAAATCATTTAACAAATAATTTCCATCCACAAATATTAGTAACATGAATTTTGTGCAGTCATCTCATTTCTCACCTCTATTTTCTATCCCAAAAGTAGATGACTACTTGCTCATTTGGTAAAGTAGATGTTACAAAGTTTCTTGGACTTTGGAAAAAAGGACGAAACAGAGATGCGAAGCAAAACCTGATTATTTCTTTTTAAAAACATGTACATCTATTTGGGGAGCTTGATTTCTCAGATGTTTTGAAAAGAAAAAATTGAGGAGGAAGGTCTTGTATCTAAAATTCAAGCCAGGTTGACTTCAGATAAAATCCAATGTGACAAATTTTAAGCTATTATTGGAAAAATGGAGGACTAAAGCTTTAGAAAACTAACCACAAAAACATACAGTGCATCACTTTTGTGCGCCTACTGTTGTATTTGAGAGTTTAGGATTCAGTTGCTATGCCATACTCTCCATTCCCAAATAAGAGCCATTTATGAAATTCTATGTCATAAGGCACTCCAAAAATACCAACTTACTGATTTCATTTTGTTTAGATAAAATTTTCGAAAAAACAAGGAATTACTATGCTTCATTCTTTGGATGTATACACAAGCACCCCAAACACAGCTAGACTATTACATCTTTAAATATAGGAGATCTGCTTTACTTCTTGTTTCCTAGCACCTAATACTATGTGCATAGTAGATGAGTAACAAAAATGCATTATATGCATAAGAATAAAGTATTTGATGTGTAGTTTATTTAATGTAGAGTAAGAATTGAACATTAACAAAACAATTCAATACTTTCAATTTACTCAAGTATTCATGAGTGCCAGGCACTTTACACATTTTACCTTTAATCCCTACAATTACTCAATGAGGCATTATCACCCTCATTTCACAGAAGAGGAAGTTAAGCAAATTGTCCACCATCATACCACTAGGAATCAATCTGGCCAGCAGCAAAGCCTGTACTGTTTTCTTTGCAGCACACTTTCTCTTTTTAGTTACTGCTTAACCATATCAACTTACACAGGACTTGATGAATACGATCATAGAAAAGCATGAAGAAAAATTTCTGCTTCAGGGCTAGCTAATATCTTCCAACCAAATCTCCAACTAATCATCAGTTTGTCTTGCACCTGGGTTGTGTTGTTTCACCAAAATGATTGTCAATATTAATCATAACAATAAGAACATCAAAAATCAAACAACCCCATTAAACAGTGGGCAAAGGACATAAACAGAAACTTCTCAAAAGAAGACAGACTAATGGCCAACAAACATATGAAAAAATGCTCAACATCTCTAATCATCAGGGAAATGCAAATCAAAACCACAATGAGATATCACTTAACTCCAGTGAGAATGGACTTTATCAAAAAGTCCCAAAACAATAAATACTGGCGTGGATGTAGAGAGACAGGAACACTCATACACTGCTGGTGGGACTGCAAACTAGTGCAACCTCTGTGGAAAGCAATATGGAGATACCTCAAAGAGATACAAGTAGAACTACTATTTGATCCAGCAATCCTATTACTGGGCATCTACTCAAAGGAACAAAAGACATTCTATAAAAAAGACATCTGCACTAGAATGTTTATAGCAGCACAATTCACAATTGCAAAGATGTGGAAAC
>JAQIFY010003321.1:0-12648 GCA_028533085.1 Varecia variegata | reverse complement strand
TGGCAGGGAGGTGTGTGGTGTTAGGGGTGAGGAGAGTAGCAAGAGATGAGGCTGGAAAAGCAGACAAAAGCCAGACCATAAGTCCTGCAAAAATGTTTGCTCAATATCCCAATTGCAATAAGGGGCTTTAAGCAGAGGAATAAAATGATCATATTTGCATTTTTTCCATATTGATTTGTCTGCTGTGTAAAGAATGGATCAGAGGAGGCGCAGACTGGAAATAGGGAGATTAACTCAAAGACTATTAGGTAGCCCAGGCTAGAGATGATGGAATAAAAGTATAAAATGGAAATGACATTACCTGACCCACCCATGTCACTGTCATGTTTATTCATTCATCCCCTTATTCATTCCTGAGCCCCTCCCTACTCATATGTGCCTGGCCCCCTGCTGCAGGGCTGTGTTGGTCTCCATCACTGCTATCAAGGGTTATAGCCTAGAGGAAGAGACAGATTGACTGTTAAACCAACCATTAAATTCATGTGCTAAATGTTGTAAGAATAGAATGGTGTTAAAATATGGGTGGGTTTTTTTTTTTTTGTTTGATTTTGCTTTTCCAATTCGCCTTTCGCCCTTTCTCCTGATAATGGAAACTGTCTTTTCTATGGCAAATCTATTCTATGTGGTTTGAGTAGAGCTAAGCAAGCAAGCAAATCTCTTCCCCTAACCACAGAGAAGATTTAAGTTTGTCAGGTCAATCTACCAGGGACAGCCAAGGCCTACCGTGATATCCAGCATGTCTACACTGAGAGAGAGAGGCTCTCTCTACTTGAGGATTCTGACTTAGAAGGACAATGAAGACTCAGTATTGCCAAAGGCCAATTTTCTTCCCCAAAGATCTTGCTGAGATCAGAGCTGGGGTAAGCAGAGCCAAAAGGTAGAGAGAGGGAACAAGTATACCAATTCCCAAACTCTAATATTTAAACCTTAAAATTGTCTCCATCATCTCCTTATGCTAGTTATGTAAGCCAACAATTCCTCTTTTAGGACTCCACAAGTTTGAATTGGGTTTCTCTTACTCACATCTAGAAGAATACAAATATAAATAGATTCATAGGAACACAGAGAATGAGGAATGTAAAGTCGCTTAGAGAAAAATAAGTTACCCAGAAGGGGTGATCTTGAGCTTAATCTTTACGAGTGAGAAAATTGTATCATCCAGGTGAAAAAGGTGAAGAATGAGGCATTCTATGCAGGAAGAATAGAATATGCAAAACTCAAAGGCATAACAAATTAGGTAATAGGCAAGGAAGCACAAATATTTTAATATTGCAGAATACATGAATATATATATGGGTACGTGCATATGTGTCATATGTTGTGGGGAGAGGAGACTGGAGCCATAGGAAAGAAAAATCCAGAGATGTCTCCTCTTTCTCCTGTCCACACATCTCCCAAAACTCAGACACACCTGGACCGAGGACCGAGGAGAGGGTATGCTCTAAGCTGTTTTTGGTTGACATGAACTTTAGGATCATTTTGGGTGCATTGCCCTCTTATCCTCACACCTAAAATCTGTTTTTATGTCTCCAAGCCTTGTTCATGTTATGCTCTTCAGTTTTCCTCACTCTCCTTATTCTCTGAAATCATTTAAGATGCAACACACAAACACCACCTCAAAGAAGCCTTCCTTGATTTTCCCAGGTAGAATTGTGCCTCTTCCTCGGGGCTCCCACACCTGGTCTTTGCCTCTTTTAGGCATATTTCATTATGTCACACATGAAATTAATTTTTGTATGCCCCCAGTGCCGTGAGGTCTTTGAGAGTGCAGACATTGACTTATTCATCTTTGAGGAGCCTAGCACAGGACAGTGGCTGGCCACCGGATTTGTCATATAAGTGCTTTTAAAAATGGTATAAGTGCTGACAATAAAATTTTAATCAGCCCAAGGAGTTTCAATTTGAGCTCAATAGCAACACCAACAATGAAAATGCAAATCTCAAGACTATATTTGAACTTTCTAGGTTGGGAGATAGTTACAAATCTTTAACTTCTGAAGCTTTCCATTAAAACTGTAGGGAAATGTAAGACCAGTCGTGCTCACAGTATTTCAGCTTGACAGTTTCTGGGCTCAGTTGGAGTCAATGAAGGAATTTAAATAATGGAGAAAATCCACCCACAAGGCCTTTTGGAGCAAGAAGAGAAGTGAGGGAGTCTGACCATCTCACTTCTGTGCACCTGGGACAGGTTTTAAAGTGCCAGTCAGATTAAAAGGGAAATAATCCACTCATCCTGCACCAGATTTGCAAATTCTACATCTGGATCCTTGGCATCACCAGATTTGCAAATACTACATCTGGATCCTTGGCATCATAAAGACAATAATTCGAAAGATCAGGTGATTCCTTTTTATCTTTCCTACAGATATTTCAGTGTCAGGCAGATTCAACTTAGGGAAGGTCTTTCTGCCAATATGGATTCAGAAGGAAGAAAACATGAAACAGATTCCTTGGGTGTAAAGGAAAATACACATCCTTAAGCCTGAAAGGTTTGGAGCTGTCTTGTGTCCTTTTCCTGCAAGATGTAAAAAACATCCAGATGCAGCAGAGCTCCTTGGTGATTAGAAAGCCTCTCAAGGTGGTCAAAGGGTGGTGAGGCCTGAGTCGTAGAGGCTGTACTCACCAGGGCTACCCAGGGAGGCAACTGCCACAGCCAAGCCAGAGAGAACTGGGACTCAGACTTTAAAAATAATGCCTGTAAAACTTTCACACAAATATAGGCAATGCTTATGTTACAAAGTTAAGTTTAAAGCAATGATTCAAGTGCACTTAGCGTAGGTAGCCAACTATACAAACATGCACATGCAGACGTGTGTGTAGTGTGTGTATGTGTGTGTAATTGCACATTTTGTGGCTATACACTGAGAGACACTGTCACATGGGAAAGACTCTTTTGGCAAGGTTTCTGCAGTCCAGGTTCTAGGCCCCCGCCTTGCAGATCCAGAAGACGAATATGTTCAGCTACCGAGAGATGGTTAGACGTATTAGCCTGACATGGACTAAATTAACAGGAGAATAGCAATGCATTAATTCACAATAAAGATTTCATGTAAGCAACCAGAATGCTTTCTTTTTTCTTTTTTTTTTTTTTTTTGAGACAGAGTCTCGCTTTGTTGCCCGGGCTAGAGTGAGTGCCGTGGCGTCAGCCTAGCTCACAGCAACCTCACACTCCTGGGCTCAAGCAATCCTACTGCCTCAGCCTCCCGAGTAGCTGGGACTACAGGCATGCGCCACCATGCCCGGCTAATTTTTTCTACATATATTTTAGTTGGCCAGATAATTTCTTTCTATTTTTAGTAGAGACGGGGGTCTCGCTCTTGCTCAGGCTGGTTTTGAACTGCTGACCTTGTGCGATCCACCCGCCTCGGCCTCCCAGAGTGCTAGGATTACAGGCGTGAGCCACCGCGCCCGGCCCAGAATGCTTTCTTACCCGAGACATTCTGCTTTCCCTGTCTTGAGGTATAGGGAAAGTTATCATAATGAGAAGGTTGCTAAGGATCTTAGTTAGGACTCTTCCGGTTGCAAATGGCAGAATTCCTGATCCAAAATGTCTTAAGGAATTGTCTCATGTAACTGGATACTTCAAAAGAATATCTTCAGGCACAATTTGATTGAGGGAAGGCATGGTCATCTTCTCTCCATCTCTAAGCTCTGCCTCTCTCCCCATTGGCTCCTTCCTCAGACGAGATCTCCCACGGAGACACAAAGAAAGACTGTAGCAGCTTCCAGTCTTACATCCTCTCAAACTAAACACTGCAGATAAACAGTAAGTTTTTTTTTTTTTCCCCCCAGAAGTCTCTCCAAAATTTTGTTTCCTCTGATTGTATCACGTGCCCATCCTTGAGCCAGACAAGATGCCCAGGAAAACATAACATCCAACTGTGCTTGGTCCCAAGAATTGGAGAGTCAAGTCCCACTCACACATAATTTTTGATTTCCCAGTGCATATAAAAGTGGCGTTTACACTATACTACAGTCTATTATATGTACAATAGCATATGCTTAAGAAAAACAACATACGTACTTTAATTTAAAAATACTTTATTGCTAAAAAATGCTAACAATCATCTGAGCCTTCAACGACTCGTAATCTTTTTGCTGGTGGAAGGTCTTGCCTTGATGTTGATTGATGGCTTCTGACTGATCAGGGTGGCATTGCTGAAGGTTGAAGTGGCTGTGGCAATTTCTTAAAATAAGACAATGGTAAAGTTTGCCACATCGATTGACTCTCCCTTTCACAAAAGATTTTTCTGTAGCATGTGCTGTTGTTTGGTAGCATTTTACCCACAGTAGAATTGCTTTCAGAATTGGAGATAATCCTTTCAAATCCTGCAGCTGCTTCATCAACTAAGTTGATGTAATATTCTAAATTCTTTGTTGTCATGTTAACAATGTTCACAGCATCTTCACCAGGAATAGCTTCAAGAAACCACTTTCTTTGCTCATCCAGAAGAAGCAACTTTCTCATCTGTTAAAGTTTTATAATGAGATTGCAACAATTTAGTCACATCTTCAGGCTCCACTTCTAAGTCAAGTTCTCTTGCTATTTTCAACACATCTTCAGTGACTTCTTCACTGAAATCTTGAACCACTCAAAGTTATCCATGAGGGTTGCAATCAACTACTTCTAAAGTCCTGTTAATGTTGATATGTTGATCTCCTCCCATGAATCATGAATGTTCTTACTGGTATCTAGAATGGTGAATCCTTTCCAGAGGATTTTCAATTGCCTTTGCCCAGATCCATCAAAGGAATCACTACCTATGTCAGCTATAGCCTTACAAAATGTATTTCTTAAATAATAAGACTTGAAAGTCAAAATTACTCCTTGACCCATGGGCTACAGAATAGATATTGTATTAGCAGGCATGAAAACATTAATCTCCTCGTATGTTTCCATCAGAGCTTTTAGGCGACCAGGTGCATTGTTAATGAGCAGTAATGTTTGGTAAAAAATCTTTTCCGAGCAATAGGTATCAACAGTGGACTTAAAACATTTAGTAAACCATGCTATAAACAGATGTGCTGTCATCCAGGCCTCATTGTTCCATTTGTAGAGCACAGGCAGAGTAGCTTTAGCATAATTCTTAAGGGTGCAGGATCTTCAGAAAGGTAAATGAGCACTGGCTTCAATTTAAAGTCACCAGCTGCATTAGCCCCTCACAAGAGAGTCAGGCTGTCCTTTGAAGCTTTGAAGCCAGGCATTGACTTCCCCTATCTAGCTATAAAAGTCTTAGATAGCATTTCCTTCCAACAGAAGGCTGTTTCATGTACATTAAAAATATGTTATCTAGTGTAGCCACCTTCATCAATGATCTCAGGTGGATCTTCTAGAAACTTGCTGCAGCTTCTACATCATCACCTGCTGCTTCACCTTGCACTTTCATTTTGTGTAGATGTTGTCTTTACTTAAACCTCATGAATCAAACTCTACTGGCTTTAAACTTTTCTTCTGCAGCTTCCTCACCTCTCTCAGCTTTCATAGAATCAAAAAGAGTTAGAGCCTTGCTCTGGATTAGGTTTTGTCTTAAAGGAATGTTGTGGCTGGTTTGATCTTCTATCCTGACCACCACAATTTTCTCCACATCAGCAATAAGCTTGTTTCATTTTTTTTTTCATTCATATGTTCACTGGAGTAGCACTTTCAATTTTCTTCAAGAACTTTTCCTTTGCTTTCACAACTTGCCTAACCGTTTGGTGAAAAAGGCCTAGCTTTTGACCTATCTCTGCATTAGATGTGCCTTCCTCACTAAATTTAACCATTTCTAGCTTTTGATCTAAAGCAAGAGATGTGTGACTCTTTCTTTCACTTAAGCACCTAGAGACCATTGTAGGGTTACTAATTGGCCTAATTTCAATATTGTTGTGTTTCAGGGAATAGGAAGGCCCAAGGACAGGGAGAGAGATGAGGGAATAGCTGGTAGGTGGATCAGTGAGAACACACATATTTATTAAGTTCACCGTCTTATATGGATATGGTTTGAGGCATCCCAAGACAATTGCAATTGTAACATTAAAGATCACTGATCATAGATCGCCATAAAAATATAACAATAATAAAAAAGTTTTAAATATTGTGGGCTTTAACAGAATGTGGCACAGGGACATGAAGTGAGCACATGCTGTTGGAAACGTGGTGCTGTGCTGAGAGACTTGCTCGATCCAGGGTTGCCACGACATCTGTGAAGCCCGATAAAGCACAGTACAAAAAACAAGATATGCCTGTATTTTGATAAGGCATTTAGAGGACCAACAGCAAATGAACCACCCCAAAAAGCCTAAAAGCACAGATGGTCACTAAATGGTCTTTGCAGGAGAATGAAGTTGGGACCCCATAGAACTTGTTCTGCAGAGTGAGACCATTTGTCAGGGTAAGGCTGAGTTTTCAGTGGCCCTGACAGAGAACCAGAGCTCTACGCTAGCAGGTCTCTTTCTCCATCTTTCTTTGATGTAAGATATAACAGCCTTTTCCTGTTATTGCTTAATAATTGTCATTATTGAACAACTCTATTTTTTAATAGCTGTTAGATATATATCCAATAAATATCAGCTGGAGTGGGGTGCCAAGGCATAGGTCTGCACAGAGGGGGACACGACCTGGTCTAGCCTGGTGACACCCTTTTCCAAGTAAGACAAATGCTCAGTTCTTTCACCTCATGGGCTTAGCCATCCCCACAAGTAACCACTAGAAGTGCATGTAATAGAACAGTTTTTTGAAAGGAGGAAACTGAGGTCCAGAGATGTGAAGCATCACACCAAACACTTGAACTCTTTGTTGTCATTTCAATCAAGTAATTTTTTCTACCCTTCACCCAGACCCCTTGCCCCATGACACCTTCCTCTGCCTAGTTCTTCCTCAGTCAAAAGCACTCATGACCCAAACCTTTCCTTCCTTGTAGAGCATCTGTGAGGACTCCATATGCCACCAGGGAAGATACTCTCTAGATTACAGACCTAATAACAGGCCGTGGGACTATTTATTAGAGTGCGTGGAAACCAGTGCCAGCATTACCCGTCTTGGCTGTCTCTCCTCGAGGATGCGAGGTGCTGCCACTGGCTATGGTGATTAATGAGTTAATAATGAAGATGAAATTTTTCGGGTGCTTGAGCAGAGGGGAGCTGTCCACCAAAATGGATGAGCCTGGTCCAGGAGGTGTGGCCCTAGGGGGGGAAACGCTGCTTTATGCGTCTCTGGGGACCTTGTTTAGCACCAACCACCTTGTCACAAGGATATATTAAGGGGAAAGCAATTTCGGCTTCCTGCTCAGAAACACTGACCACTCAGTTTACAGAGCCCAAGGTCTGGCTTCTCAGCCTGCTTTAGAGCTAATTTAATATGTGACCTTGGAGAAATCACATCTCTCTGAGCCTCAGTTTCCTTCCATACAAAATATGAACATAGGACTAGGTAATCCCCAAAGTCCTTCTTCAAAAAACAATCCATGCTCATACCGTTTAAGCCACTAAGCAAACTGTCAGTTGCAGCAATTCTCCATAGGAGTGTTTGCTGTTAAAATAGAGTCAAAACCTTTCAGTCCAGGCTGGTTTTCCCAATTTGACACAACAAAAAACAAAAATCACCTAAACTGAAAGTGTTAAAACCTCAGAGTCTCAGGTGCAAAGAAAGGGAAAGACCCTGAAATCGGTGTTTTTAACAAACACCTCAGAGGCTTCTCCAATGGCTCAAGTTTGGGGAACACTGAAGTAGTCATAATGGTGTGCACGTGGAATCCGTAGAGATCACAAACACATGATTCTCAAGCCTGGCAGCACATAGGAATCAACTGGGAGCTTTGAGCACCTGCCACCCCGGTGCCATCCCAGAAATGTGGACTGGCCAGGTCTGGGGCACAGCCTGGGTTTTGGAGGTTGTAAAGGCTCTCCAGGTGATCCTGATATGCAGTCGAGTCTGAGAATCTCTGCCCTAAACCGGAACTGTGTGTGAGTCCTATATCCTCCACTATAATGGGATAAGTGGAAGTTAAGCAAAGTTCAGATGTTCCTGTAACGATGACATTGGGCCATCCAGCACGTGGTAGAGCCTCCAATGACCAGAGGAACAATTTTTGTTTCGCACACACCAGCATGGCAGCAAGGAAGGGGGGTCTCCTCTCACGAAATGAGGGCATCCATAGCTCCCTCGATGTGACCAGGAAGCTGGGAATCACACTCTGCCTGTTGACATCATAAGTGCTCAGCAAATACTAGTTGAATTGAAATCTGCGAAGGATCAAGAAGGTTTTTAGGAGGGAATCTTCTCACGGTCCCAAGATGCTTGGCAAATAATTGCTCGTGGGCATATTTATCTTTTCTATTTGATTTTTAAAAAGCATAAATAGTGGAACCTTTGGCTATCATTTTTTGAGCTCCAACTATATCCTCTACACTAAGCTAGACCCAACAATAAGCATCGCTAACTCTCACACCATCACTCCGCCAGTACAGAACAGAGGTCTGAGTCCACATCTATCAAACTGCAGGCCGGAAGCAGCCCCCACGCCACACCAACTCTGAAATTTATTTGGTATATTGGTTTTATTTCTGAGTAATAACATCGCTCCCTCAGCACCTCATCTAATTCCATATAATTTACATGGAAACCCTGTCACTGGAGTATTGTCTCTGTGGGAGACGTCAGCCCATGTCAGCATTTTGAAATGTCTAGCACAGGAGCTGGGAGCCTGTCTTGTAGCATTTAAGCGACCAGCATATGTCTATTAAGGGAGGAATATCCATTTTGAGAGTGACTTGACATTTTAAAAATGCCTATTTGTTACCGACTATATTCTTTCAAGCCTTTCAAAATCCTCTAAAACCAACAAAATCTGCCACAGTGCAAGTGAGCCTACCTTCCATGTCACTGCCCAAGTAGTGATATTTCTGCACTGAAAGATGTGTGTGTGCACATATGTGTGTGTGCATGTATGCATGTGCATATGTATAAGTATACATGGGGGCTCATGCCTGTGTGTGTATATGTATGTGTGTACATGCACACACTCGTGTGTAGTTTGAATTCGATGACCTGGGAGGGTGACAGGGACGAGAATGTGCAGACTCTAACAACAAAATGGACCTAGGACAGGGGTCAAAAGAACCTGATTCCACTCACTTCTTTTATTAATATCATGCAAAAGGGAATAAAAGCACACAGATCCAAAGTCACAGTCAGCCCTGGAATCTCAGCTCTCCACCAGTAATTTATCTAACAGTCGGGGTCTCAGACTCCTCACATGTAAAAGGAGAAAATAATTATATATGGAATTGATTTCCACCTTGATCACTTGCAACTCTCAGCAAGTCATTTAATGTCTTTGTGCCTCAGTTTCCTCATAGGATGATTATGAGGATTCAATGAGCTACTAAATGTAAAACAACATATATGGAATATAATAAACATGTTATTATTTTATTCCTAACTCAAAAATGTCATTGGTTTATACCACTTCACTATCTTGGGGAACAGATTAAAGACATATTTCCTTTAACAGTCAAATAAGAAAAACACCCACCCCCCATGACTGTAGATTAACAGAATATCTAGTCTTTCTCCTGGGATTTCCCTCTCCCCAAAATTTCCATGACTGCCCAAACATTGTTTATAGGCTCTACCAATCCACTCTGGTTGCAGCTTTTCCTCTTACAGAAGGCACCACAGTTTGTTCTAAGCTTGGATAAAGTCTTCTCTCTCAACTTCTCCCCAGAATATCTCAGTGCTGCATGGGGCCCGTGCTTGAGGAATAGGAAAGAATAAAGCAAAGAGCAGCTCACATGACTTCCATGGTTGTTTATGGGCCTCACTAGCTAGTAACCCCATCTCGGGTTTCTGTTTTGCAGCTGGCAGGCTTCCAAGTGGAAGAAGCTTTCAACCCTCAGTGGTGAGAAACCTCTCCCTCAGAGACCAGATGGCCTTTCCTTGGTGCACAGAGAAAACCTCCTTTGCCTGATCCCTGCCCACATCCAGCATATACTGGCTTCTTTTTGACCCAGAAGGAGAGAAGCAGGAGCTCCCATTTCTCCAGGAAACACCCTGGGCTTCCTTCCACCCACAGGGCAGTCTGATCACGGGGGACAGACAGGGTAATGGCTGCCTTGGCATTTTTCTTAACAAGTCTGAGTTGATCAATTTTAAATAGCACTTGTTGAGTTCACCAAGAGTACAGTATAAATCCACATTTAGGAGGAGTAATTCTTCAAGGGCTCGTCAGGAGAAAGATACACACAACTTACATCAAAAAGCCAAATGTCCAGTTAGAGTAATAGGTGGTGCTTGTTTTACTGATATGTAGGTAAAGGGAGTCAGTAGCAATTTCCCAAAAGATAATTAATGTTCCCCAACTACAGGAAGCAAACATTATCGGTGACCCCAAAATGTCTATGTTCCAAAGAAAGAAAAAACACAAAGGTCCTCTTCTTTGAGCATCCCATTCACAGGGATTTAGTGAAGGCAAAATGAAATGTGTTCAGTGAACTTTAAGAGGCTGTGAAAATATTAGTCATAATTGACATGTTTGAGCCACAATTTTCCCATTGGAAAAAATAGGGATATTAATAGCTACCAGACAAGTCACTGGGAGAATCCAACAGGATTTGTTGTGTGACAATCCTACACAGAGGGTAGGCACTATTTTTTTGATTTTCAAGCTCTGGCAGAAATTAGCTGTGTGACTTGGGTAAGTCATTTCAACACTCACCCTGTCTTACCTGAAGGTAAGTTTATTCCAGATCTGATACTCTACAAGGATGCAGAGTCCTCTGCCCAACCATACCTGGGATGTTCCTCCTGGGTGTTCTTTGCAGTTAAGTATACCCAATCTTCAAGGCCCAGCTATGTTCTCAGCCCCCCATGAAGTGCTCCCTGGCCAGTGCAGGGGTCCCCTTGCTGGATGCTTGCAGTTCTGTAGTAGGTGTTGAATATTGTCTAATTTTCTTTGGGGGCCTTTACAGCAATATTCCTTACTCCAAAACCAACCAATGATTTCCTCAAAAACAATCATTGCATCTCGTTCTTTGTCTAGACAAAGTCTAAGTTGTAACAAAAAGAGTGTGTACGTTTACTTCAGAGCATATTGAGTTCAAATATCACTTCTGCGACTTGCTAATGGTAATATTTTGGGCCAGATACTTAAGATTTCTGAGCATCAGTCTCTTCATCATTAACACGTGTATAAAGAGAAAACATAAGAGGAGAACTTCAGAAATTATTCCAGTTGACTCTTTCTCTGCAGACAGAAGCAGCAAAGCAAGACATGGAACTAAACTTGGGTGGGGCCTATATACACATAGGAAGATAGTGAACAGGACCTTCTACAGCTCCATGAAGTCCACCCTCAGACACTTCAGCACACACAGGACCCCGGAGAAGTTTGGACCAATTTGTTAAAGTAGCAGGAGTCCTTTAGACAAAAGCTCAGACCACACACAAGTAGCCTGGAATTAAAAGGTGGGAAAAGCTTTCAGGATAGACCAGGTGGGCCTGCCCTAGGCCACCACAAGAGGATGGAGCTAGAGCCCAAAAGGGAAATTTGGCAGAAGAAAAGAGGGAATCTGAGAGTTGGCCTTGGTGGAAGACAAAAGTCTGGGTGCTTGTGGGGGTGGCTGGCTCAGCCAGTCAGGAGCTGGGACTGAGGGCCCTTTAGCACCTCACCACTGTAGCTGCAGACCCCACTCAGGACCAATGTCTAGGTGCACCAATGTGAACCAAGCAACCTCAAGCATGGGTAGCCTTGCTGTGAACATTCTGGGCATCAGCAATCAGCGCATTGTCAAAAAACATCCACGCACCTGTGAGGAACTAAGTCGCCTCACTGTCTGCGTAGGGCAGCCCCTGAAGGCTCATAAACTGGAGGGATCTGATTTTCCTTTCTCTAACTACTGACATCGGCAGGCAGGACTCACTCACCCTGCTGGACCCAGAACATTTAGCAGATTCGGACACAGGGAGGTCTCAAGAGGAAGACGCTGACTCTTCTCCAATCAAGGTAGATAGATCCTAGAGAAATAATTCAAAAAATGTAATAAATGTCAATGTGTTTGTGCCCCAAGGTGGTGGCACCAGCCATACCGGGAGCACGAGGTAGTAGCCTACCTTGTAAGCTGCTGTGAGAATTAAACGAAATAACAAATGTGAAAATCCAGCATAAATGTTTGTTCTCTTCCCATCACCTTCCTTATTTCCACAGTGCCTAGAAACACATCTTACGCATTGAAAAGCCTCAGGCACTTTTTGTACAGTAAGTGCTATAAAGCTGGAGTCTGAAGAGGAGGTGAATGGCACCTTTCTGCTGCCCCAGAGTCACAGAAGGGCAGGGCTCAAAGGGACCTCAGAGATCATGTCATACAATTGTCCCGCTCTGCAGATGTGAAAATAGATTTCTGTAGTGTCTAAGGAGACTGCCCACGGCCAAAGGATGAGTGGCCCTGTCACTCTACAACACCACAGGGCCTCCTCTTACTCTTCTTAAAAGAGAGCCAAGACCACACACAGCCTCCAGCTCTTAATGCCGTGCATCAGCACAGAGTACCAGCACCTAGGTTTCCACCTGCTCTTACCTGTCTATTTGTATACATTAAATTGCCATCTCCACTGAGTTATTCCCTAGGATCAATTCACAGGCCCTGGGCTGATGAGTATAGAGAGGTGGGTAG
>JAQIFY010003320.1:0-12649 GCA_028533085.1 Varecia variegata | reverse complement strand
TTTGTGAATGTAGAAAATTATGCCTCTCCAACTCTTTCGACTCCAGTCACTAATTATTAAAAGTTATCTGGCCTCTCTTTATCTTTGCTAGGGAAGACAATGCATGCCCATGAGAAATATCCCTTTGGGAACCCATAAATAGATCAATTCCGGCTGATATCCAGAATCCTCAGGTAGCCCAGTCCAAGTTCATTTGAATATTTCATTCCTCTTAATAGAAACTCTAAATATGAGATGTTCCTTTATTTTACTCAGCAAGAGGGTCAGTTCTTTTTTAAGTTTGTGGGAGGCATCCTAAACCAGATAACTTTAAATGAATTAAAAAACAAAACAGGGAGAAATCTCAAAGTATTAACTAATAATTACATAATCTTGACTTAAAAAGCACAAAAAGCCCACTCAATTTAATGTTTTGGGCTATTCTGCTTCCAAAGCAATGATTATTTATGTACTATATTTCAAATCAGGCCTAGGAAGAATTATAAAAAAACTTAATGGAGTCTTTTTTTTTTTTTAAAAAAAGGAGACAGATCAGGTGATCCATCTCTCAACAAGCATGACATCATATCTTCTACATAAATGATTTGTTTTAATCAATTCTACACATATTTCAATAGATTTTCCTAAGAAGTCAATTCCTTTGCAACAACCTAAAATTTACTGACTTAACTGTATGATTAATTATATAATAGTATATAACTTATAATTAAAAACTAATGTCAATATATTATCTTTAGATTCATTTTGGAAATTAACTTATTTACTTATGTAGAGAGAAGCCAAATCTCTCTCTTCACACAATATACTTATCAATTATAAATATCTACATTAAATTCAATCATTCTGAGAGTTTCCCCTTTATAAAGTAATGTGGGATGGACAACTTGCAATCTAAACTATTAAACAAAATTTACTTAACAAATATCAAAGCCTACACAATTGTTTTCCATAATATATATATAAAATAAAAAATATGATTTACAGGGCAACAAAAGCTTAATTCAGCACTAGTCTAGGACTAGATCAGATTTGGATTTCTAATCTTAGTTTGACTACTGACTTTCTCAACAAAGTCTAATTTTTTCCATACTATCATTTTATTTTATAGAAAAATAAAAAGATATCTCTCACCTAGATGTTTGAACATTTACCAAACACTTAAATGTCATAAAAGGGTTTACATCAACTTTATCAATATACATAGTAAAAGAATAATTACACTCAACTTTTAAAATATTAATTTATCTACGTGTGGGGGAAAATACCATTCTAACTACCTTTTTCCAGTCTTCTGATGGAATATAATCTTCATCTTCTTCTGATTCTTCTTCTATTTCACTATCTAGAATAAATAAGACACCAAGACTATAAAATAATTGCTTATCCTACCCACATCTATATACCTGTGTATTATTTTATATCTACTTTAAATATTTGGATATACCCAAAGGTATCCAATGAGTTAGGCCAAAATATTTCTAATCAAATAATCAATACCCTACCACTAAAAAAAAAAAACCAAAAACCCCCAAAACATCAGCAACCTGTCTGAAAAAACCCATAAACCTAGGCAACTGCATTCTCATGAAATGACTTCCTACAAAAACTTTACAAAAAATTCATTTAGAGTCTAATCCTCATTCTGCTACCAACAACCTAGTGACAGAATAAATTACATGATCTCTTTTTCTTCACTCACAAAATGAGAGTTTGGACAAAACAGTGGTCCTCAGAACATTAGGAATTCTGTAGCACCACTTTAGGAGAAGCATGTGAAGGGAGTGTATGTATGAAGACCTCCATTGTCCCCAACCTTCATTTTATTCAGAGCAGGCAAGCTGTTGTTTGTTTATACTTTGGAATAAGAATGTATTTACATAAAGGAGTGGGAATTCTGAAACCTATTAGATTGTTAGCATCTTCTCAAATCTAAAATGACACATAAAGTTGAAAAGGACATTACACACAGAAATTAATTCTTCCTATGGAAAAGCTAAGATAGGTGGCATATGTATAGCTCCCGTGCGTATATAATAAACAAAATACCAGATTAGAAGTATGCAATAAATATTGTTTCAAGAGGCAGAAGAGCCATTTGGCATCCCACTCTTAAGCAAACTCTGCCAATGGATCTGCTCTTTGTTTAGCTAAAGAAAAAAATACCACATTTCACCCAAACTTAAAATTAACAAAATTACTTGTGTTAGAGTCACTAATCTCTCCTTACAGTAATACATTTTTCCTTTGAACCAGATCTTTAATCAAAACTCAATTATCATACAAAAATTATTATTAGAAGTACTATATCCACTTCTAAACTAAATGTATAACAAATCATTCACACAAAGCAACAGTCACGTTTAATCACTTATTACTTTACTACATATTCCATAAGAGGTTATTTTTCAAGTGTTTTTCTTTCTTTTTTTAAGTATAGAAATTTAGACCACAAATTTAAACTAACAACACTGGTAGTTGACTTGTTCTTATCAAACAGCTGTGTTCTACAGTAACAATTTGCGCTTAGAATGAAACATGGTGGAGCAGGTGAAACATGCAAATATTTAAAATATGTACATTAATTGTTGCCCTGACACAACTGGTCATCTCTCACTAGATCATAATTGAAGAAAAATGAGGGGAGGTCCTGGTCCTTCTAAGCATGATGTATTCCTATCTCAAGAATCAACCACTTCTTTAGACCTGGGAGCTGTTGATTAAAAAAAGCAATGCTTATGAACATACCTAAAGAAGGTTAAGAGGCAAAGAAAGTAGAAAATGAAAACTAAGGGAAGAATTATGAGAAATAAAAAAGATGACCATGAAACAAACATTTAAAACAGGCAGGGAAAATACAAAAAACACACAAAGTCAAGTAGTACGTGACACAAGTATGTTTGCTGATGATAGGACCCTGGCATTGCTAAATAATCTACAAAAAAATCCATTTATTGTTGAAACAGATTTCAGAGTAAACAAATTCAAAAAGATCAGTGGAAAAAATTAGCATTTTAGGTAATATATAAAACAATAAAAATTAAATTCAAATGACAGCAACCAATAATACTTACTTGTATCAAAATATTTACATCGACGTGGACGGATTATTTCCTGGGCATCTTGAGAAGCAACAGATTGTGATGGATCATCATTGGAAGACTGAGTTTCATCCTCCTGACCTGATGAATCCTTTATATTCTCTTCCTGTAGAATAATAAATTAATTTGCTTTAAGATGTAAAGAAAACTATTGCAGATCAAAGGCCACAGTGTTCAAATTTTGTTCAAAATATAACTAGAAGACTAAAATGAATACACTAAATGTAACGTGGTATTCTGAGTTGGCTCCTGAACAGGAAAAAGTACATTAGTGGAAGAACTAGTAAAATCTGAACTGTCTATAGTTTAGTTAATAGTATTGTACCAGTATTGATTCTTAGTTTTGGTAAATATACTATGCTTACATAAGATGTTAACAATAGGGGAAAGTTGGGTGAAAAATATACAGGAACTTTCTATACTATCTTTAAACCTCTGCCATAAACCTAACATTATTTCAAAATAAAATAAAAATAAATACATAACTACCAATTAGCATTTATTATTTAAAAGCAGTAATATTTTTTAAAAAGCTGGTATAAATTATTTAGAATAAACACTGAAAAAAAAGAAATCTGGAATGACACAGACCAAACTATTACCTCTCAGGAGTGGATTTCTGACTTTTATATTACATTTTTCTATAATATCTTAATTTTTAACATTTGTTATTTTTAAAATCAGAAACAGTAAAGATTATAAAAATAAGTAATAAAAATTAATGTATTAAGAAATTTTAACTTCAAAAAGAATGAAGACAACAATCTTAAATATATATGCACACAAACTTACTTTATTTTCCCCACTACAGCCACTGTTGTCATCATTATCAGCATCTTCATCATCTTCACCTTCTTCCTCCTCTTCTTCCTCTTCATCATCTTCTTCAGGTAGTTGAACAGAACTATTATAACCATAAAGGCTGAGCAGTTCATGAATTGGCATGTCACCTTCCTGAATAAACCAAAATAAAAGTTAATTTCTGAATCAGTGGATTTTCAAATTCCTAAGCTATAATTCACAAATCTGTAGAGTATGCATTTTATAAAAAAAAAAAGTACTCTAAGAACTATATCAAGAATTCTCAAATCATAAAAAGTAAAACTGAAAATATTTCTGAGACCGAGGAATATCTTAGTCTTTTAAGTATCTCTATAAAACTAACCAACTCTAATTGCTAACAACAGAATCTTTTAAGCATAATTAAAAAGTGACATTCGTCTCAAACTGACTGTTCTTTTTGCATCAATTCAGTATATGTACACTGACAATCAGTATACATGGATGTCCACGCTTAGTAAGAGTACCATACTTAATTTGGGGGTAGAAAAAGAGAATAATTAGAAAACAGACTATAAGCTAAGTCAATAAGCACAGAAAGGGAGAAGAAATTCATAACCCAGCCTAAACACATTCAAAGAAAAACAGTGATGATATATAAAAGAATGATATAGGATTACATTAGCCACATATTCTTTTCTATGGTTATCTCTATTCACCTATAAAATCATCTCATGCAATCCTTATTATCTATCATACAGAATTGCTGTTATATTATCTCCATTTCGTAGACAAGGAAATGAAGGCTGACAGATTAAACAATTTCTTCAAAAATCATACAAGTTACAAGTAGTAGAGCCAGATTTAAACAGTCTAACTTCAAAAGCCCATACTCTTATCAGTATACCATGGTGCCTCAGCCACAGACCTCCCTCAAGCCCTAAAAAAAAAACAACCCTCTGTGGATGAAATGAAGAAATACCCATATGTAATGAAATGAAATCAGCTTTCTATAGAAGGTACTCTCTTATCAGTAAATAAGTGATGTAAAGTATCAGGGAAACACAATAGAATTCTGATTATAAAAAGAAAATTTAACCTAAATCATCTGAACATATATACACATACACTCTGAAGCAAAACAATCAGAAAAGAGTCATTTTAGAAGCTAGAAAAATGCTAATCATAAAATAAAACATGTTTTTTATTTCTCCAGCAATCTGATTTATTCAGGAATAAGTCTAGCTCATGTGTGAGACACACTGCAACAGTGCAGAAGGATAAATCAGACTGGATCACATAACCTGATGGCACCATCACTTAGATCATAAAATTAACCCCCATCACTCAGAATCCACGCACAAGAAGCAATCTAATGATTGTAATCTGAAACTTTTCTTATAGAAAGAAATAGGAAGAAAATGTCATTCTATACTTCTATTTCACATTGTAAATGAATATTCTGGTTACAAATGAGTTTGTGAATCTATTTCTGAAAGGGAAATCAATTCTGAGAGCCCTAATAATTTGCAGAAGCTACAACCTGAAAAGTGGTAACCATATTAGGCAAGGTATTGCCACTCCAGCTGAATGATCAGCTGGCATACTTAACTGACAGTTCTTATATCATGGTTCTCAAAGTATAACAGTGCTTTAGGTATTCAAGGATCTGATCCATGCAGATCTGTTCCATGTACCAAGGACCTGGTACAAGAAGACACTGATATTTGGGATTAAAGGAGTCAGTACTTAAGAACTAAAACAGAACCTCACATTCCATTTACAATGTGAAATAGAAGTGCAGAATGACACTTTCTTCCTATTTCTATCAGAAAATCTTTTTTAGAAATAGAATAAAAGAAAGATACAGAAAAGACTGCTTTTATATTAATACACAAGAATAACAAACAGCTGCCATAAAGTGTCTTCTACATGCCAGGCCTTTGATTTGACTGTTTCTTTCTCTCTTAAGAACGAAAGCAGAGTCAAAACATGACAAAATCTCATTAGATCTTTAAAAGTAAAAGATGGAGTGTTTGCTAACTTTACTTGCAAATAAGGAAACCAAGCAGAAAGAAATATCATGCACTGATACAGATTTTATTGTAATTCCTAGACCTCTTAATCTCAGCATGTATAACTTTCCTGAAGCTCACACCCTGCATCCCAAATCAGACATAGGTTTAGTAAACAAAGTCATCACTGTGAAAAAGAGCCACTAAAGTCACTAGTATGTAGCTGGGCATGGTGGCGTGCACCTATAGTCACATCTACTTGGAAGGCTGAGGCAGGAGGACTGCTTGTGCCCAGAAGTTTGAGGCTGCTGTGAGCTAGGCTGATACCACGACACTCTACACAATGTGACAGAGTGAGACTCTGTCTCAAAAAATAAAAAAAATAAAGTCACTAGTATAAGTAAGAGCCCAAACAGGAAAAACACTTTAGTCTAATAGTTTGCAACTAACATTTACATAATTCTTAATGATTCATATTTATCTCATCCTCAAAACTATTCTAAATACATGTTACTACTACCTCTAATTTTTACAGTTGTGTTAACTGATACTTTGAGGCCACATAGCCAATTAAATGGCAGCACTCTATTTTGAACTTGTCTTCTGATGGCACTGGGTTCACTCTAAGAAAAGAGGTATATTATCAATCAAATAAATGCCCTTAGGCTCTCTACCATTGGTCTGTCTTATTCAAGGGCATTAAAATCACCTAGACGGCTTATTAATATAGGCTGCTGGGCCTCACTTCAGAGATTCTGATGTAAGTGAGGCCTTAGAATCTGCATTTTTAAAAAGTCTCAGGTGACTCTGATGCTGCTGCTACGGGACTACCTTGAGAAACATTTATCTCACAGGTCTAGGATAAGATACCTGCAAAGCAGCCTTTCCAGTGGAAGGTAATAAAGCTTGAATATTATCTTTAATAAAGCTTATCATGTGACATATGATATACTTATCATATGACATCCAGCTCAATTATCTGCCAAAAGGATAGGTGACATACTAGCTGCATGAAAGGATTTTTTTTAAACCACTATCAAGAAGGTAGAATGTCTGATACCCATAGTTAGATCAAGATTTTTTGCTCTTGGATACAGAGAAGTGTGACTCACTTTATAAAAATTCATTTCTCAAAGAAAAATTCAGCAACACCTCCAATATTGACTAAGCAGAGAACAGAGAGACTCAAAAGTGGCCTGATCACAGTGCCTTTAGAAGAGAAATGCTCAAATTAGAAAAAGCAGCAGAACTGGCACAGATGGAGAAAAGCCATTCAAGTCAGAGGAAATGACAAATGTACAGGTACAGAAACAAAAATGAATAATCAGGTCACTCTGATTAGAGCAGACATACCATCTGTAGTAACTAAAAAAAAAAAAACAGCATTTCAGAAGGCCATCAATTGATTACTGAAAGATCAACTGTAGATTATTGACAGTCAGGGTTGGTATTTTTACCTACTTTGTCTAGTTTTACCTAGTTTCTAAGAGATATGTTATACTCTACTTTTGATTGAATTTAAGAGTAGCTTTGAACAGTTATTAACACTAGGGGAGGGCTTGGGGGAAATTATACACACAATAAAATGTTCAACATGAACTTAGGTAGGGAGAGATTTGGTTTGCCAAGGAGACTGAGCTAGGTAGGAATCTACTGCTATCATTCACTACACATTCACCTGTAGTATGATCAGAACCTCAATTAAATTAGTAGTTGTGGGAAAGAAAAAAAAAAAATGAAGAGATCCTGCAGAAGAAATCAATAAGATTTTACCAGGGGTTAGGAGTGATGGAGGTTATAGCAATGCTGAATCCCTGGTTCCATATATTCCTTGGACCCAGTTACACATTCATGTAACTTCTAATAAAGTTTCTTTTTAGTCAAAGTTATTTTTAGATGGGTTCTATCATGTGTAAACAAAATACTCTTGCCCATTCCATCAAAATGCTTGCTTAATATTATTAGGTATCAAACTTGTAACTTAACCTGTCACCCAATATCAAGTTAGTAAGCAGCAAGGAAAAAACAATCATTACCACTAAGAATACAAGTTGGAGCTTGACAGTAGTATGAAAGATATCATATTTGATCTAAGGCATAAAGATCTTGCGGCAAACACTAAGCTACAGCTAGAATAAAAACCAGAATCAATTTTGCTGAGGAATCCTGTTTCAAATTGAAGTAGTATTTATTGTGTCCCTACTTTATGCTAACTGAAGTATTTAAAGATTTAGCAAGCATAAACAAGTACCATGTAAGGATTATTTATTGTTAATCTGCTCCCCAATGCTTTCCTACTCTCTTCTACTTCTGCACTCATCTTCTCCCAGGAAATGTTCTTTCCTCCATTCTAAGCATCTATTTTGATTGAAAGCTCACTTCCTGGACCATAGTTTCTAACACAACTGGGATCAGTGCATTCCCTGGCTACAGGTTTAGAATGGGCAAGTGACCTAAACTTGTCTGTGGTTTGTTTCTGAAATTTTATCAACAGAAGCTAAAGAAAGAAACACAGACCGTCCCAAGCAGTAAATGTGGGAGACCAAGGAAATAACAGCATTATGTGAAAAATGTTGGTCTGAAAAAAATAAGCCAACCATGTAGGAAAATATTCTGGTGGCACCTGAGTCCCTGAGGACTAGATATATTCCTCCCTTAATAAAATTCCATGAGCCTTAATTTTGTCTAAGCTAGTTCGTCACAGATTTCTCTTTGCACCCCCAAATTCTGATGCTATAAATAGCATTGATATCCCTAAAGCAAATATTCTGTTCTTTCCTTCTACAAAAAGACTTAAAGATGAGTAAAACTTGGTCAACAGTACATTATTATACTAGGAGCTGTCAGTCACCTGTTCCAGAGAATCTCTCATCAGCTTATATTGTCAAAAGTCTGCATTCTACCAGGTACTAAGGGGCTTTCTTCAACTAAAATTGAAACATCAGAATAAAGTGGCACAGTGTTTTATTCTGATTCATGTAAATGTTAAGAGTACACAAATAAAGGAGCACAAAGAGAAAATTACAGGTCCAGTTGTGGATTTTCACAGTTGTAGAGTACAGACCTCTTTGAGAATCTTATGAATCACCTAACTACTAAGATTTGTTTAGTGATTATCATGTGCCAGACATTAGCTAAATGCCTTCAATATATTATTCTTGTAGTAACAACTGAAGATTAGCAATGTTAAGTAATGTATCCAAAGTCACATGCTGAAATCAGTAGTACTGCTGAATTAGGAACCCAGGCAGTCCGACTCACCACATTACAGTGCCCTTCAGGTACATATGCATACATGCTGCCTTCCTCGAAACCTAACTTTAGGTTAAGTATACAACATCCCGTTGTAGTGTGAAATAAGATGTGCTGGGTTGACAGACTGTGAGGAATAAGGAAAATGGGCATAGTACCAAATGAACAATAATACAGGAATTGTGCTTTAAGAAATGAACTGTCTAAGCACTGTAACAAAAAAAGGTGCAATCATGTCTGCATAAGCTAAAGGGAGACTGGCTGGAAGTGAAAAAGTAGACTATTTAAAAGAAAAAACATACCTGAAATTAAGTATGTCCTAATTTCAAGACAATAGGGTAAAGTTAACAAACACTAACAGACAATAGTTTTATAAGGTTGGAGTGGCATCCATTTCCTAGCTGGAGCAGAAGTGGTTCCTTCCCCCTTACATCAGAAAGTTAGTCATTAAGCAGCGACTGAGTGGGACAGCAGATGCTGGCCTTCAAGCCAGGGCCATGTGGTGGATATACAGAGTACTCTTCTTATGCCTGCTGTACTAAAACTGACTTACCAATAAATGCTAATGAAGAGGGGAGAAAAAAGGAAAGAGGTTGCTTTCCAGCCAGGAAGGCCTAAGGGACCACATCCAGATTGGACTAGAGAGATGGTTCCTAAGGTAACCAACCTCTTGGGGTTGGGGCTTGACTAGAAGATAAACTATGAAGGGATGGGGGAGTGAACACTTTTGTTATAATCCCCACACTGAGGTTTCTTTTATATCTATGTAATTCATGTTGTGTGTATACTTCAAAAAAGATCTCAATCTTTTACATTTTAATCTTTATTCTCTGGATGGAGTATGTCTAGCACTTTAACATGTATATTAAATATTGATAGTGTAATACTGTGGTTTTTCTAAAATATATTTAAATACATTCCAGCTGCACAGTGAGTCATGCCTAAAATCTCAGTGCTTTGGGAGGCTGAGGCAAGAGGATCAGTTGTGGCCAGGAATTCAATACCAGTCTGGGCAACACAGCAAGATCCCATATCCACAAAAACATTTTAAAAACTAGCTCAGTATGGTGGTGTGCGTCTATAGTCCTAGCTACTCAAGAGGCTGAGGTAGGAGGATTGGTTGAGCTCAGGAGTTTGAGGTTACAGTGACCTATGATCACACCGTGCCACTGAACTCCGAAGTGGGCAAGAGAGCAAGACTCCATCTCTTTTAAATAAAAACAAAAAGATACTATGATCCTGATCTTTCTTCTCTCAAATGGACTGTTAGGACTGTGCCATTCAGAGCCTCTAAGTTTTAAGAGTGCATTTGGAAAACAGTTAAACTTAAGTACTGTTAATTATAGCAAACAAAAGTCTATTTACTACGGGAATGATTTTTGACACCCTTTCTAAGATCACCACAATAAATTCTAACCTACATATCTGATTCTATTAAAACATTTAAATGCTAAACTTATATGATTACAATACATTTTATATTGACAAGAAAAATACATGAAATGTAACAATATACATCAAGGCTTCTATCAATAGTTTTCACTGAAGATTTTAGAATTCAAATCGAATGAACTTAAAAACACATGTGATGCAGTTATTGATAACTCCTAAAAGAATCTGCAGTCAGAATTTTGCCACAATTAACACAATCAAAATACAATCAAAAATACACTTCATGCAACCAAAGTGCCAGGTGAAAAACACTTTACTAATTCCTGACATAACTAATGTTTTGCTTCTATAAAAGCAAGCCAGTAATCAACATGACAAAATCTTGTTCACTATTTTAATAAAAGCAAAACCCAGTTTGGTTTGGTTCATACCTAAAGAGTTTGTAAGCACAATAAATCCAATATGTTGGCCCTAAACTTACTTAGCTTCAGGGTATAGGTGAAAGCATTACTGATTATGTGCTACTTAAACCTAAGCTATAGATGCTTCTGGGAGAAATTAGAGAAGAATCTGAGAAGGCATAGACTGGCTAAAAGGATAATAAAGGATTGGTTCCATTGTCTTTTTCTTCCTTTCTCTATTCTCCATAAATAATTCTATTTCCTAAGGAAGCAAATTCAAAAGGAAGTTTTTGGGGAGGTGGCTATTAGGGACTGAGGAAGTGGGTGGAAGAAAGGAGAGAGAAACAGGAAAAGGCAATGACATGCCTGAAATTTTAGCAAAGCCCATTAGTAATTTTATACTAATTAAATGTAACAGCCCGTTTTCTGAAACAGAAGAAAACAACCATCATTCCACCTTGTAATCTATTACAAACTGTACTTATTTCCTCTTGCTAATTAGTATCTGCATTAATATAGAATGTGGTAAGATAGAAAATATAAGATTTTCCTCCTTTACCTTTTATCCCACGGATAGTTTATTCAGAAGCAGAAAATATATCGAAAATGATAGAAGTTTTGGTAAATATAAGCAAATAACTGAAAATAATTGCCTTCCCACTTCACAAATATATGAAGTGACTGTGAATAACTGTTAAATCAATTTTTCTACTTCATGGTCATCTAAGTTCTGAATCAGCCAAGCAAATTATCCCTGTCTTTTGAATAGTTTCCCAGCCTCTTTTAAAAAAGAATAATCTGATTCCCAAGCTCTTTGTGTGCTTTTTAATCCATTCTTGAAAAGCTTTTGTGATAACCAATATACATCTTTGCCACTAAGACCAAGTCTATTCTCTGGCTCAAAATAATAAAATATTAGATTGTTTAGGAGTTGTGAATTAAGCCAGCTCTAATCACTAAATGACCCAAAATGACAAGATTTATATAAACAGTAATAGGATTCCTTCTCAAATTCTTTAAATGTATACTTTAAAAAGTTCCAAACTAAAATTCTGAAACACAGACTAGTTTTTATTACAATAGAAGTATCAACATTCATTTTCCATAATACTATATATTCCAAATTCTTAAAAGTTGGCACCATGTCTTATTTCTTATATTCTTTTTATCATTAAGTATAGCAGATCATATGCATAATAAATTTTATTAGCACATGCCAGATTGATTTATCCATTCATTCATTCAATACTTTTTTTGAGTGACCACTCTTGCTAGGTACTATAAAATATTTTAGTGAATAAAATAGTCATGGTCCCTCCCCTCATGACACCAATGGAGGATAGAGATAAACTAAACATATAATTACAAATTGTGTTAGGTATAAAGAAAGCATTCAAGAGGATACAGTGGTTTAAAAAAGCTAATTAGGCGACAGGAAAGGCCAGTCTTAGAAGGCAATACCAAACCCAGAGGATAAGGAGCCACCCTTGGGAAGGACATACCAGAGAGTGAGAACGAGCGGAAAAGCTGAGGCAAGAAGAAACTAGCTTAAGAACAAAAGCAGCTAGTATGACTATAACATAGCATAACAGGGGCAGTGTGATACATGGATGAGAGGCCATATCATGCAGGTGGACTTGCTGGCCAGGTTAAGGAGTCTGGATATTCTTTGGAGGTGACAGGGAACCAGGATGTTGATATAAATTGATTT
>JAQIFY010003319.1:0-12649 GCA_028533085.1 Varecia variegata | reverse complement strand
CCTGGAGGGTCAGAAGTCCAAAATCAAGGCACTGACAGATTCAGGGTTTGTTCAGAGCCTGTTTCTCACAAATGGCAGCTTCTTGCTGTGTCCTCACAGGGTGGAAGACGTGAGCAGGCTCCCTCAGGCCTCTACAGAAGGGCACTAACCCCTGGCCGGGCACAGTGGCTCAAGCCTGTCATCCCAGCACTTTAGGAGGCCGAGACGGGAGGATTACGTGAGGCCTCCCTGGGCAACATAGTGAGATTCCATCTATAAATTATAATATTTTTGTTTTGAGACAGGGTGTAGCTCTGTCACCTGGGCTATACAGTGCAGTAGCATCTTTGTAGCTCACTGCAACCTCAAACTCCTGAGCTCAAGCGATCCTCCTGCCTCAGCCTCCTGAGTAGCTGGGACTACACGGAAGCACCGCCATGCCTGGCTAATTCTTCTCTTTTTTGTAGAGATGGGGTTTTGCTCTTGCTCAGGCCGGCCTCGAACTCCTGGCCTCAAGCGATCCTGTTGCCTCTGCCTCCTAAAGTAGTGAAATTGCAGACATCAGCCACCATGCCCAGCAATAGTAAATTATTTAAAAAGTAATAATAATAAGGTCATTAATCTCATTCATGAGGGCTTCACCTCATGACCTAATGAGCTCCCAAAGGCCCGACTGCCTAATACCATCTCCTTGGCGGTTAGGATTTCAGCATGTGAATTTTGGGGGACATGAACATTCAGACTATAGCACATAGTAATGTAAGATGTTAACAGTAGGGGAAGGTAGGTGTGGGTTTATGGGAGCTCTGTATTGTTTGTGCAAGCTCTCTGCAAATGTGAACTGTTCTAAAATTTTAAAGTTGATGTTAAAAATCAACCCCTGGGAAAAAACGCAGTGTGGCCGCAGGTGTCATATAACTTGTAATTCAGCCCATGGGTAGCTCTGTCCTAGCCAATGCATGTCCCAGTAGGTGACCACCAAGGTCTGGGAGTTGACCAGTGGGCTACATTGATCCCCTTTCTGCCCCTTCTTCCCAGGGCTCTGCTTTTACCCCTGCTGTCCCCTCGGTTTAATTCTAGGTCATGCCTTCAGCTGAATATTTTTTTTTATTTCAGCATGTTTATGGGGGTACAAAAGTTTAGGTTATGTATATTGCTCATGCCCTGCCACAGCCCTCCCCCCGCCCGAGTCAGAGCTTCAAGTGTGTCCATTCCTTAGACGGTGCGCATCACACTCATTATGTATGTATACACCCATCCCCTCCCCCACCACATATGCCCAACACCCAGTTGGTGTTATTCCCAAATGGGCACTTAGGTGATGATCAGGGAAACCAATTTGCTGGTGAGTACATGTGGTGCTTATTTTTCCATTCTTGGGATACTTCACTTAGTAGAATGGGTTCCAGCTCTATCCAGGAGAACATAAGAGATTCTATATCATGGTTATTTCTTATAGCTGAGTAATACTCCGTGGTATACATATACCACATTTTATTAATCCACTCATGTATTGATGGGCACTTGGATTGTTTCCACATCTTTGCAATTGTGAATTGTTCAGCTGAGTATTAATTGGTCCTGACCTCTTTCCAACCACGTGAAGAACATCATCCGCTTGAAATTACTTTTGACTCAGAATCAGTGAGCCCTGAGTTTGACAGGACCTTAAACATCACTGTGAGGGTGTCTGCCTCCCCACCCAACTTTTCTGAGAATTTTTACACCCACTGCATGGATGGTCTCTGTCACCGTGTTTTTATGTTTGAATCACGAGACTCCACTCCCACCAGTGAACCAGGACTGAACGCCTGACTCAGGGGAGCCAAATCCACGTTCTTGCCAATGGCCTTTCAGATTCTAGGGAAAGGGTTTGAATTATAAACCCAAAAACAGAGAGCTGGGAGCTGAGTCACCACGGTGGGGCTGTGTCCTGGCACTGATCTCATTCCCACCCTCTCCGCAGCCCAGTTGTTCAGCTCTTCCTTGGACTCGATGAGAACCAAATTCTTGCCCCAAGTCCCCTTGAACCCAAGCTAATCTCAGAAGGTTCCTCTTTGTAATCAAAGGGACATTGCCTAGGATAGCCACTTTGTTAAACCCCTCATGTTTCTTGGAATCAAGTGGTCATTCATCATTTGTTTACATCTCATCAAAAACAAGAACCTCTCTACCTCTCAGAGCAACTAATTTGGTATCAGAGAGCTCCACTTCTGAAAAGGTTCTTTTTTGATTTTGGATGAAAAATTATTGTGCTTTGATCTGAGTTTTGCCATTCAGGGCCATTCAGAACAAGTCTCATCTCATGTGTATATCTTTGTTGTTTGTTTTCCTACACACCGAAGTAATAGTCATTATTTTTAAAAAGTCAAATTTTATACAAACCTTACAGAAATGTTCTTCCCTTTTCCACATGCCAGCCCTTCAGCTATTTGAGGATGGTGACCACTGAGGGTTCCCGTCCCTGAGCCGGGAGCCCTTAGTTCTTTCAGTTTTCCCTCACATGACGCGTAGCAAGCTTTCAGAATTTACCCCATACCCGATTCTTGGTTGTTCTGCATTCATGCGCGGACAGCACGTGTGTCATGAGCAAGTCCAAGATGAAGCCAGAGCACAATGCGGTAAATATGATCTCATGGGTGTAACCCAGAAGACGTGATGAGATGACAGATTGGACATGGCCTTGGGAGGGGATTCAAAAGGGGCAGACTTGTTAGGAAGGAAGAGTGTTAAGAAGCTTCATGCCTGCTTCAGAAATCCTCCATCCTGAGGGCTTTCGTGTTGGGGATGAGTTGTCGTTATGGGAGACAATGGTAGAAAGTCCTGGCCCAGAGCACACAGGGACCAGAGACAGGATATAGCAGGATCAGTGGGGGTTGGGGGGTAGGACCTCATCTACTGGGGCATTGTACTTGCCCACCAACAAGGGGGGCAGTAAGTTCCTGACTTGCCTGGGGGCTGCTTTCCACTCCCACAGGGGGAGGGGAATTGCTGCCTTGGACCAAGTTCTGATAAAGTCATGGGATGGTGACATAAGCTCAACCATGCCAACCCCGACTTTGTGACTGGAAGTGGGGGACAGGCTGCACAGCCAGGTGCCTATTCCACACTGGAGTCTGAAGGCGTTCAGAAAAGAGACTCTGCAAGGAAAGTCACTGGACCTCTGGCTCTGCTGTGGCAAAATGTCCCAATGAGGAAAGAAAGGCAGAGATGACAGAAGAAACCAACATGGGTATGAATGAATAGCCGGGACCTCGTTCATAAACTCAGATTGGAAATAACAGGTATCACAATCTGGCTGAAGGACACATGACTGTGGGTAGAATGACAGCTGGCTGTCCTCTAGTAGTCACTCTCCCTGTCTTCCTTTAATAATGACTGGCAGTCAGCAGGGCTTATGGCCACCAAGATAAAGACTACATCTGTCCACCTTCCTGCCAGCTAGCGGTGGCCATGTGACTACAGTCTGGCCAACGGGGTGTGAGCAAAGAAGTCGAGCAGGCAGCCCCTGGATGGTGCCCTTAGGAAAGGGGTTGGCAGACTTTTCCTCACACGGTCATATTAAAGAGCGGCTGTGTTCCAATAAAACGATAAAACTGTGTCGCAACTGCTCCACTCTGCCCTTGTGTGTTGAAAGCAGCCATAGGTAACACCTAAAGGACAGCTGCTGTGCTCCAACAAAACTGTTTAGCAAACGGGGGGCCAGCAGCAGGCTGTGGTTTGCTGACCCCTGCCTTAGACAAAGGGGCTCACCCTGGGCATCCCTGGCCCGCTGTGCTCCCTGCCCGGTGGAATGCAGGGGGGAGTGAGGGTGAGCTGTCTGGGACCAGGAAGACAAAGGCAACACCCCAGGGATGGAGCAGCTGCAAGTCAAAAGGAGCCTGGCCCTGATGTCTTCCCAGGGCGAGGCTGCCAGGACAGCAGGGACTTCATGTGAGAGGGGAGTGAACTTCTATCTCGCTTATGTTATTGCTGGGGTCTCTGCTAACCAGCCTGCCGGTAGACAGGAAGAGCAAGATGAGCAGTAAGAAAGAGCAGATTTGCCTCTTTCCTGTGGGGCTCCCAGGGAGCAAATGGAGCAAGATATCATGAACCGGGTGCCCGGCTGCCCTGGCACTCCTGGTTCTCTGACCCCGTGGGGCTGGCGCATTCCCCTAGAGCCATGTGTAGACCCACTTCCTGCCACAAAGTCCAGTCTGAAACAGACACCCTGCTGGCCACCAAGACTTCAGGGAACAAGAGAATCTTGACACCACATGCGAGAGGGAGTGGAAAGAGAGCCAGATGGCCAAACTGCGAAAGTTTCCAATTTAGCTTGTGGACAGGACAGCACCAGAGAGAGAGAAAGACACGGGAAGGTAGCCTCGTGACAGCTTGTGCCTCAAGCCCCCAGAAGCAGGAAGCGGAAGGGGCAGGTCCAGCAGTGTCACTTTTCTGGACAGACTGAGCTGCTCCCCAGTGAGCACGGCCCAATCTGCCAGTTGAGGTCCCTGTTCCCTCCTCCTGGAGAACAGCAAGGTGGAGCTGGAAGGACTTTCCTCTCAGCTCCCTGACCAGCTCCTGTCCCACCTGCCAAGCATTGCAAATTACGTTCAGAGCGAGAAGAAGGAGGAAAAGGTAAGCCCCCGCATCTTTCCAACGTGGGAGTCTGGATTGCTCATCCACAGTAAGACACGCTGCCCAGCACCCTGACACATGGGATGCCACCCACTCTCCTGAGTGTCCGTAAATACCTGGCACCAAAGACTTCCAAGGAATTCTTTCTTGGGCAGTGCGCAGAGGGTAAATATACGGAATCTCCTCTAATGTCCTTTGGGCCTGGGGCATGTCCTTAGTTCAGTGTCAGCTGCTCTGAGCCAGCGTGTTGGCCCAGTGCTGCAGGCAGGGATCAGGGGCTTCTGGGTGGGAACAAACCCAAAGGTGGGAAGTCTGATGACTGGTATGGGAAAGGCAGTGGTCGCCTGCTGAAAAGTTCTGCCATTCAGTGAATCACCTCCGGCTTTTCATGCTGTAATGAATTTCAGGAAGCTCATGTCAGGAGCTCTCCAAACCTAGTGGGTTATATCACTTAGAGCTGTGTCACAGCAATTAACTAGTTCCCTTACAACAGTGAAAGTGTGTATATATATGTAAAATCAGAGTGGTGTATTACTCAGGATTCTTTTGGTTGCAAATGAAAGAAAACAAATGAAATAGCTTAAGAGCAGAGGAGTGCATGGTGACCAGGAAGGACAGGGTGCAGCTGTGGGCCACTGGACCCAGGGACTTCACGACTCTAGGACTCCCTCTACCTCTCAGTCCCTGCACTGGATTTCTGCAGAAGACTGGGACCATCAGAAAATCACGTATTCTCGTGTTATCTTGCTTCCCTGATGGCTAGTTGTGGGGGGCATGGCCGGGGTGGGGAAGAAAACCTCCAAGAATGTGATTGTTCCATCGGGCTCATGTTCCTTCCTCCAGACCATCATTAAGGCTAGAAAATGGGGTGTGATGATCAGTGCAGTCTGGCTCTTCCGGCCGCCCCAGAGCAATCACTGTGACAGGGAGGGAAAAACTGGCAGCTCCAATTACGACAGCATGGTTAGAAAGAGGGGGGATCGGGTCCACCACAAAATGGGGGTGTTTTTCCCGCAAGAAAGGCAATCATTCTTTGCTATTACCTATAATGACTTGCAGTGACAGCAAATCTTAAAAATTCTAAGGTGCTAGAAGTAACTGAGGGAAATGGGACTAACATTTTCTGAATGCTTACCGTGGGACAAGTTCTTTGCACATGCTATCACTGTCATCCTCAAAAACAAACACACTACATGATGTACGTATTATTATCCCCCTTTTACCAAAGAGGAAACTGAGATGTAGACAAGTGAAGTGGCTTGCTCAAGGACACATAGGTCCTGAGCCAGGTTTTGAAACCAGTTCTGTTTGATTTTAATCCCAGACACTTAACCATCACAATACATTGGGTTCCTTGTTATTCTACCCAACGAGCATGTGTACGTGTAAAATACTTTAAAGTGAATTATTTTTATGCTAATTAATAATATTGGGTCTCAGTGGTATGTTTATAACATGGCTTCAAATTCTCTAACACTCCTCCCATGGAGAAGTCAGGTCTACGTCCTCTCCCTGCTAATCTGGGCATACTGTGCCTGCTTTGGCCAACATAGCACAGGAGGAATGAGGCTGTGTGACTTCTGAGGCTGGGTCATAAAAGGCCAGGCAGCTTTGGCCATGATCACTGGGACACTGACTCTTGGCACCCTGATCCACCACATGAGAGGTTTCACTGCCTGAGGCTGCCATGCTGTGAGGAAGCCCAAGCCACATGAAGGAGTAACATGTAGGCACTGGGTCAACGGTCCCGGCTGAGCCCAGCCTTCAGGTCACCCTAGGTCACGTGCTAGACAGGAGTGAAGAAGCCTCTGGGTGGTTCCAGCCTACAGCCATTCGAGTCTTCCCAGCGAGGCCTCCGACATCACAGAACAGAGACCAGCCATCCCTATTGTGCACCATCTAAATTCCTGAGACAACGAATCCAACAGCACAATAGATGGGGGTTGTTGTATGCAGCTGGGTTTGAGGTGGTTTATTACCCAGCAACAGATAACCAGAACAGCCCCAGGATCGGAATCAACGTTGTCTGGCTATGGAATACCTGGATTTTGAAGCTGCAACTGAGGACTGTCTTGTAACTGTAAAGTAGCAAAGTAGCGATTCTTCCCAACAGTTCCCTGTTGGGAGAATCCTGACAGCCTCGTGCTGCAATCTCCGTCCTTCCACTAGGTGGGGTGGACGCACGGGCCATGGCCTCTGCAGCAGTGGCCATGGCGCCTACTGTGGGGGAGAATGGCTTCCTCTATTTCAGCAGGACTGTGGCTGCCCCACCCCAGCCCTGGTCTCTGGGCTCCAGGGCTGTAGGGCAGAGCCCCAGGAGGGCTGGGTGTAGCTGCTGCTGGGAGCCTCCCGCTTCTTTTGAGGAACTCAATGCCTCTGGAGGAGGATGGGACCTGGAGGCAAAGTCCTCCTCTCCTGCCATCCCACTGCCCTCCTGTGAGGTCTCCTGGCAGGATTCTCTCTCCCACTCTCAGTGCTGCTCAGTTGTGTCGCCCGGGGGACCTTGGGTAGGGGTATCAGGGATGGGATCCACAGAGAATAACCCATTTCTTCCTTCCTGCCCCACTTCCTTTTCTCCCTCCATTCAAATCAAAGCACTAGTCAAAGTTATAAGTGTGTCCGTCACCTATATAGTGTACCTTGTACCTGTTAGGTGTGAATTTACTCATCTCCTCCTCCCCCTCGACCTGCTTGATTTCTGTTGAATTTTACTACCATATGTGCACATGAGTGTTGATCTATAAGTTTCAATTTAGTGGTGAGTACATATGGTTTGTGTTCTTCCATTCTTGTGATACTTCAAAGGATGGCTTCCAGTTGATTCAAACTCTACAGAAGCAATTCATATAACCAAAATGTTTCTGCCTCCATAATATTCTGAAATTTAAAAAATGTGGTATATGTATACCATGGAATACTACTCAGCCATGAGGAAGGATGACTTAATGCCTTTGCAACAGTGTGGATGGAACTGGAGACCCTTATCCTAAGTGAGGAATCTATGGAATGGAAAAACAAACACCACATGCATTCACTATTAAATTGGGACTAACCGATGAGCACACATGTGCACAGAGGGAAGTATAACTCAGTGGAAGTCAAACGGGGGAGAGGGGAAGAAGGGATGGGCGACAACCTACCTAATGGGTACCGTGTACACTATTTGGGTGAGGGGCACACTTGTAACCCTGACTCATGCATTGCAAAAGCGATCTACGCAACCCAAAACATTTGTACCCCCGTATTACGTTGAAATAAAAAAAAAAAAAGAAAAAGAAACAAAGTACTACATATACATGGTTTTAAAGTCAAACATGGCTAGGCACAGTGGCTCACAGCTATAATCCCAGCACTTTGGGAGGCGGAGATGGGAAGATCACATGAGATCAAGAGTTGGAGACCAGCCTAGACAACTTAGCAAAACCCCATCTCTACAAAAAACTTAAACATTAGCCAGGTGTGGGGGCGCACGCCTGCAGTCCCACCCACTTGGGAGGCTGAGGCAGGAAGATCACTGGAACCCAGGAGTTTAAGGTTGCGGTGAACTATGATCACAGCACTGCACTCTAGCCTGGGTGACAGCGAGCCCCTGTCTCTAAAAGAATAAAAAAATAAAGTCAAACAGAACCATAATTATAACAGCAACAACAATAATAGAAAAACATTTCAGCAGTCCCCTCCCCATCCCTGAATTCTCCCCTTCAGACTTTTTCAGTCACTTCTGATACTTAACCTCCACATTTCTAAATGATGCGCCCATGCTGCTATTTTCTGGAATGATTGATTTTAGATGTTGTCTCTCTACTCCTTTTTTTGGAAGATGAGGTGTTAACTCTTCCGCACCAGTCCATCTCCTACTTCTCCTTTTATCCACCCACGATGGCGAGATCAGCGTTTTTGGGAGAAGTCATGTTCCGTTCCTGTTTCTCTGGCTCATGATGGCTGTATGTCGTGTGCATTGCTGAGCTGCGGAACACACTATAATCACATTTCCTTTCCTACACATCTTGTCGTTCCTTCTGGACATATCACTGTAATTCTTCTAATCTAAGCTTGCAGATGCACCATTCTTAATATTCATGTGCCGCTGAGAAAGAACGCTCCCAACGAAACTGAGATACTCCATTGTTCACAGGATGCATCTCAATATCAGAAATGTTAAAATGTGAACAATACGTGCATTTTCAAATTCATATAATACCACTTTTTTTTTGTTTTTCTCTTTCTTTTTTTTCTTTCTTTTTTAAGAGACAGGGTCTTGTTCTGCCATCCAGGCGGGAGTGGACTGGCGTGATCATAGCTCACTGCAACCTCAGACTCCTGCGCTCAAGCCATCCTCCTGCCTCAGCCTCCCTAAGTAGCTGAGACTACAGGCATCAGCCACCACACCTGGCTATTTCTATTTCTTAGTTTTCTTTGTGACTGTCATTAATTCTTCCCAAATTTTGTAAGAAAATTATTTTCTTGATTTTTAAACTTTGTTGACATATAATTATACGCTATAAACTTCAGCTACAGTGTAAAATTCAATGGCTTTTCATATATGTAGTTACACAGCCATCACCAGAATCTATGTTAAAACATTGTCATTGCCCTAGAGGGGAATCGTGTACCCATTAGCAGTCATTCCCCAACTGCCTTCTTTTGTGTGTGATGTGCAGTTGTCCCCACACCTTTTGTTGAAAAGACTGTTCTTTCTCATTGAATTATTTTGCCACTTTTGTCCAACATCAACTGACCATAATGCGAGGGGTTATTTTTGAGCTCTCAGTTTTATTTTATTGATCTATATGTCTGTCCTCATGCCACAACACACTGTTCGCATTCCTAGAACTTTGTAGGACGTTTTGAAATCAGGAAGTGTCAATCCTCCAATGTTGTTCTTCTTTTTTTAAAGATTGTTTTTGGCTGTTCTAGTTCCCTTGAATTTCCATGTGAATTTTAGGATGAGCTCATCAATTTCTGCAAAAAAAAACCCACTTGGAATTTCGATAGGGATTGCATTGAATCTGTAGATTGATTTGGGGGACGTGTCCATCTTACCAATATCAAGTCTTCTGATCCATGAACATGGGCTGCCTTTTCATTTATTTAGCTCTTCTTTAATTTCTTCCAACAATGTTTTGTAGTTTTCATTATACAAGCCTTGTACTTCTTTTGTTCAATTTATTCCTAAATACTTTATTCTTTTTGGTGCTGTTGTACATTGAATTGTTCTTTTTCATCTTTGGATTGTCCATTGTAGAAATACACTTGATTTTTGTATATTGACCTTATATCCTGAGGAAAAAAATTTAATATTGAATCACTTCCCCGCCCCCCCGTGCCTGCTTCCCTGATTCAGTCTCTGCACAGAAAACTCCAGTGTCCTGCTGGGGGAGAGACGGCCACCTGGCTGTATGGGACAGGCAAGGGGGCCTGGGGCTCTTGGCTTTCAGCCCAGCTCCCTGGGTTCAGCCCCCAGGAGTCACCTGCAGTAACAGGTGCCTCCAATTCCGGAGCTTCTGTGCTCTGCTTTCTCAACTCTGCCTCTCCTCCTGCTGCTGCTTATCTTCCCAGACTTTGTCACTGTGTCTTCTCTCTGCTGTTGCTGCTCTCATTCTCTTTGTCCTCATTGGTTTATAAATCTTTTATTTCTGTACTCTCTTTTTAGCAGGAGTTTGAGAGAAAGTCGTGCTAACTGCCTGTGCTCGGTTCACTGTGCTTAACTGGCCAGTCCCGAGTCCCCTTTGCAGGGACAGAATAGCGGGCTGAGCAAGCGCCCGGGCTCTGCAGCCAGACAGACGCGCGGTTGAGGTCCAGCTCCACTTCTTCACCTCCTCATGTGTCCACGTGCAAGATGATTAACCTCTCTGAGCCTCAGGTTTCTTATCTGTAACGTGACAATAATGTCACCTCCAAACTCACAGGGCTGTGGTGAGCGTGAACTGTGATGATGCGGGATGCTCACGCGGCCTGTCTGCGTGCAAAGCTGTGCTCTGAGCTGCGGGTCCCGCCTGCCTCCCCGGAGAACAGCGTGACTCAGAAAGGGGCTTCTCCTTCAGCCCGGATCCCACGATAAAGATGACGCAGGGAACAGAGCCACAGCACCCGGGTGCTCACACCGTGAGCGAGAGATGCATCTTGATGGTTGTCAGCCACTGAGTCTGAGATTGTTACTGCGTCATCATTTAATGAAAGTTGACTAATGAAGCAGCATTCGACGGTGGTCCGAGTACTCCAGCCTGACAGCCCTGGTGGGGAAGGGGACAGGAGGCTCCTGGCCTGCAGGTACCCTCTGGGACTCTCACTTTGAACCTCACAAAGCTGACCTGGTCTTCCAGGGTCTGAGCACAGGCACTGCGAGGGGAGAGGAAGCCTGGCCTTTACATGTGTCATAGTCATGCTTAGTTACAAATCAAAATGAAGAAAAACGCTGCAGTAATGATACAACTCTGGTGCTGCCAGCTTCTCCAGCTGGCCCCATGGCTGAGCCTCTGTGCGTGGACAGAATCCTTCTCCTTTCTCTCCTTTCTAAGATTGTCTGCTGAACTTTGTGATTGGGCTGATTCCAGCAGAGATTCCCAGGCTCTGTCGCTTGGATGGCCAGCAACCAAGAGAAGCGCTGAGGTGGCCACCATGGGCCTGGAGAATTCTGCATTTATAGGAGTCTGGTTTCCTACCACAGACAGGCCGGCAAATCAGGACTCCCTGATTGGCAGTGCTCGGCCATCAGGCTGGCAGGTGTCACTGCTGTCACGGCTCCATCCCGGAGATGTCTTGACACTCTGCTCCCCTCCCTCCAGGCCAGGAGACCCCCGGTTTCTCCCCTGCTCCTGCCCTCAAGGAGGGGTGGTCAGCAGGGACCCCAGTCCTCAGAAGTCACATGCTCTCTTCAGGTGGGATTGGCTGAAAGCCACAGGCGGGGCCACTGGGAGGCTGCACAGATGGGGATGGAGACCCCCAGGGACAGACTGGGAGCTGGATGACCTCAGGTGTCCTGGCTCTGGTCACCAGCTGTGGGACCCTGTGTGGCCTTGTTCCTGAGGAGACAGTCTCTGAGGCCCGGCCCACCCCCCGGGGCCACCTGAGTGAGAGCTGGGGCTGAGCTAGGCCAGCGCAGTGTGAGCGTAGGACTCTTGTGATTAGATAGCGACACGGCCTGTCTGAGCAGACCCGTGACTATCTCCAGAGCCACACATGACTCCCACACACTCCTGCACTGCTTCTCCCCAACTCACACCTGAGTGGGGCATGATTTAGAGGATGCCCAGGACCAGCTATGCGATGTGTGAGGCCCAGAGCAAAAGGAAGGTGCGAGGCCGCTGATTCAACAATGATTAAGAATTTCCAGATGGTGACATCAGTGCACTAAACCCAGAGTGGAGCCCTGCTAAGCACGGGGCCCTGTGACTGCACAGGTCTCAGACCCATGGCGCCAGCCCTGGGAGTAGGGACAGACACCCCCTGGAACACTACCTATTAAGAACCTGGGACAAGGACCTCCTTGCTGTGGTGGAAACCCACAGTGCAGTCACAGGCTGTGAGGGTGGAGGCCAGGGATCCTAAAGGCCATAGCTCCACCCTCACAGAAAACCTGGCCTGGAGCATCAAGCTGTCAGGACCGTGACAGCTCAAGTGGCCTCTGGGTCCCTGGTGCTGAGTTCACACTGTCCCTCTTGTATTTGGGATGGGAGAACCCCTAAGCCCAAGCCCCTAAGTGCCCACCTTTGCTAAGCTAGAGCTGGTTTCTGACATTCACGACCAAGTCCAGCAACGCTAAGGATCCTGGACTTCATCCAGCAGCAGGAGAGGAGCTGTCCCCCTTGCTAGTGGGAAAGGGCAGGTGGAGCCAAGGCCAGGTACGTGGGGAGGGCCCTGGGGACAGAGCCCTCTGATGGACGTGCAGGAGCCTGAGACTGCGGCAGTCAAAAGTCCCGTGGAGAAAGGGCGTCCACACTGAGTGGTTAGCCCAGGGCTCCAGGTGCAGCACAAGAGCCAAGGGCTGCAGCCCAAGGGAGGAGGAGCTGCAGGCGCACACCTGAGCTCTGCAGGTAGTGCAGGCTCCTCCTGG